>CM062811.1:573696386-573950112 GCA_031772625.1 Pinus tabuliformis | reverse complement strand
GCAAAAGGAACAGTGCGTCTGCACGCAGAACAGCATAAGGTATACTGCGTCCAGTCGCAGGCCACAGAAAGAAAATATGCGTCCCTGTCTTAAAATGATCTGTTGAATGTAATATTTTCTGTTCATAAGGTGTTCTGGGTTGTTTATGTAATTACTGATCTGATATCTGTAGTAGACTGTATCTGTTGTATACTTGTTGATCATTTGATTCTTCATGAAAAGAAGTAGGGGGTTGTAGCTCCCTTCCAAAACGAGAAAGAGTTGTAGCTCTTTGCAGGTTGCAGCCTGCGTGCTGGTAAAGGACTGCACCAGTACAAAATCATTGTAAAAAGAATTTCTTGAAAGAAGATAGAGACATATTGCAGCAGGTGGTTTTTCTCCCGCATTGGGTTTCCACCTTACATCTTGTGTTCTTTGGTGTGACTGTCTATTTTTCTTTATTCATGCTCATTGTTTTATGGTACTGATATGCAAGAATATTTCAAAAGATCAAATAAGGAAGATTTGGTAAATTGCTAGATAATACTGATTCACCCCCCCTCTCAGTATTATTTCCAACAATTGGTATCAGAGCAGGTCCTTCAGAAAAGCTTGATCGCTTGAAGGTAGATCATTCATCATGAGCAACTACGAGAGAGAAGCATCAATCAGGCCACCCGTCTTCGATGGGACAAACTTCAATTATTGGAAGGTAAGAGTTACTGCATATCTTCAATCTCTTGGTACAGAAGTTTGGAACATTGTAGAATCAGGCTATGCCTTTCCTTCAGTTACTCCTACAGATCCAGCTGAGAAAAAGCAGTATGAAACAAATGCAAAAGCAGTCAGTACTTTATTAGGAAGCATATCTCAAACAGAGTTCATGAAGGTCATGCACTTCAAATCAGCAAAAGAGATATGGGACAAAATGATCACTAGCTATGAAGGAGATGAACAGGTAAAAGAAGCTAAACTTCAAACTCTCAGGATTCAATATGAGACTCTCAAGATGTATAATGATGAAAGTGTGGCTAATTATTTTCTTCGGGTAGATGAGATTGTTAATTGTATGAAAAACTTGGGTGAAGAAATAAAAGAGACTATAGTAGTTCAAAAGATTCTAAGATCTTTATCCCCCAAGTTTGAATCTAAAGTATCTGCAGTAGAAGAAAAGGAAAATCTCCGTGTTCTCACTATGTCTCAGCTGCATGGAATTCTAACTGCTTATGAAATGAGAAAGGGAGGTCCATCAGACAGAAGGGAAGCTGCTTTTAAAGCATCAGGCAAAGAAGATCACTATGAAGCAAGTCATGTTCCAGAAGAAGAGGAAGAAGAATCAAATTTTGTCAGAAATCTTCAAAGGGGTTCTGGAAGGTTCAGAGGTAAGCTACCTTTCAAATGTTTTGCTTGTGGAAGAGTAGGTCATTATGCTGCAAAATGCTCTTATAAGGATAAAGGAAAGGAACCAGTTAGATGGAACAAGAAACAGGGTACAAATAAGAAAAGCTACTACACCCATGAAGATAGCGATGGCTTATCAAACAGTGATGAAGATGAACAAGGTAACAAATATAGATTGTTAATGGCATTTGAAGATGATGATTATGAGGATGCTGTAGATGTGGATAACCTTTATGATGAAATTACTAGACTCAAGAGATGTATAGAAGAAAAGAACATGATTATTGATACTCTACAATTTCAGATTGATGAAAAGGAAAAACATCTTGAAAAATTAGAAGGTGAAATTGTTGGTCTTAGAAAAGAAATTGAGAAAACAAAAACTATTAATCTCAAGTTTGTCAAAGGATCTGAAACGTTGAATGAGATTATCAGTGTGCAGCGGTCTCCACTAAATAAGACAGGTCTGGGCTACAATGGAGAAACTTCTCAAGCTTCCACTTCAAAAAGTTATCTTGATGCAGCAAGAAGAAATGAGCAAGAACACAAGAGAAGCATCAGGTAAAGCAGGGACAAACATCAAACTATCAGGGGCAATCCAGCTTAAGGGTGAACAAAAGCCACAACCAGCCACAGGTAAAATCTTCTCAATTTGGTTCAAGAATAGATGAAAATAGAAATTACAATCAGTTGGCTGGTAGATTCAATAATCGCAGAAACTTCTTCAATGGACAATGCTTTTCTTGCCATAACTTTGGTCACAAAGCAGCTCAATGTGTTGCGTATAAAACAATCATGACTAGGGAAGCTCAAAAACAAAGAAGCATGACAGGGATTACAAAAAGGACCTATAACAATTTTTCAGCTCTTGAAAATGAAGTTGAATGCTCTATTTGCAATAATTTTGGACATGAAGACTTTGAATGCAGAAGCAGGTTTCCGAAAGAAAGGTACAAGAACAAAAAAGGAACAAACCTCAGGCACCAAAACATGGAAAATAAAGGAACCTCAAACAGAAAGATGTGGGATAGCATTCTATGCAGAAGGACAAGAAAATCTATGGTACATTGACAGTGGATGTTCAAAGCACATGACAGGTGATAAAGAAAAACTTGAATCTTATTCTAATTTAGAAAAGGAAAGAAAGTCTCTTTTGGAAATGATACTCCTGCAACTATAAAAGGAAAAGGTATTGCTCCTTTAAAAGAAGATGTTAAGGCTGGAAATGTTTTGTTTGTTGATGGACTAAAGCATAATCTTCTAAGTGTAAGCCAGATGTGTGATCAAAGAACCGAGGTTATATTCAGATCAAATGGATGTCTTGTTCGTGATCTTGATACAGGTAAAACAGTTCTCAAAGGAAAAAGAACTCAAAATAATCTATACATATTTTGATGAAGAACAACAACAATGCTATCTAAGCAAGGATGAAGAGCACTGGTTATGGCATCGAAGGTTGGGACATCTAAGCTTCTCACAAATAAGGAAAGCTTGCAAATATCAGGCAGTTCGCGATCTTCCAGATATCAAAATTCCTGACAACACCATATGCAGATCATGTCAGTTTGGAAAACAGACCAGAACTAACTTTCCAGAGAAAGAAGGATCAGCCAGCATGCCTCTTGAGCTAGTACATACAGATGTATGTGGACCATTCAGAAAAGAACACCTAGAGGAGAGGAATACTTGATATTATTTATTGACGATTTCTCCAGGTTTGTTTGGTTAGGACTTATGAAGCACAAAGATGAAGCTTTCGAAAAATTCAAATCCTTCAAAGCTTTGGTTGAAAATGAATCAGGTCACAAAATTAAGTGCCTCAGATCCGACAGAGGTGGAGAATTTACTTCAAATGAATTTTTCGATTTCTGTGAAGAACATGGGATAAGGAGAGAATTTCTACAGCTAGAACTCCTCAGCAAAATGGAGTAGTGGAAAGAATGAACAGAACAATCCAGCAAATGGCTCGTGCTATGCTTGATGAATCAGGAACTCCTGCAACCTTCTGGGGTGAAGCTGCACATGCGGCAGTTATTATTCTCAACAAGACAAATGTCCGAGTGAACAGCACTCAAACTCCTCATGAGCTCTGGAGTGGTAAAACTCCTTCGGTAAAGCACTTCAAAATCTTTGGGAGCAAATGCTATATCAAGAATACTGAGGAGCAGCTTGGCAAACTTGATCCTAGAGCAGATGAAGGAATTCTTCTTGGCTACTCTCCACATAGCAAAGCATACAAATGCTACAATAAAAGACTTGGCAGAATTGTTGACAGCATTGATGTAGTGGTTGATGAAAGGGATACATTCCTAGGCAAATACATCGTGAAGACATTGAAGAAGATGAAAGCTACCCTCAAAGACAGAATGATGAAGAAGAAGAACCGCAAGAGCAATCTCAAGAGGACCTCACGAAGAAGCAAAGAAAGAACAAGAATAGAAAAAAGACTCCATCCAGATATGTTCAAAAGAACCATCCAGAATCTCAGATCATGGGACAAAAAGAAGCAGGTATACAAACTAGAAGAACAGTTGCAGAAGCTTCAAGTTATTTGGCATTACTCTCCTCTACTGAACCACAAAATATGAAAGAGGCATGCAAAGATGAATGTTGGGTGAAAGCAATGGATGAAGAACTTGAGCAAATCGAAAAGAACAACACTTGGGAGCTGGTTCCTAGACCAAAGGATAAGAATGTTATCGGAACAAAATGGGTTTTCAAAAATAAATTGAATGAAAATGGAGAAGTAATTAGAAACAAAGCCAGACTTGTTTGTAAAGGGTATGCACAGCAAGAAGGAATAGACTTTGAAGAAACTTTTGCTCCTGTTGCAAGACTTGAGGCCATCCGAATGTTTCTTGCTCTCTCAAGTTGTCAGAACTTCAAAGTATTTCAAATGGATGTGAAATCAGCCTTTCTGAATGGAGACTTGGATGAAGAAGTGTACATTGAACAGCCAGATGGTTTCATTCTTGGAAACGATCCAAATCTTGTATGCCGATTAAAAAAGGCTCTCTATGGTCTCAAACAAGCTCCAAGGGCTTGGTACTACCGTTTGGACAAATATCTTCATCAACAAGGTTTTTCAAAAGGTTCAGCAGATAGCAATCTTTATATAAAAGTTGAAAATGACAAATTACTAATACTTGTTGTGTATGTAGATGACATTATTTTTGGCAGTAATGAAGAAGCTATGAGTCAAAGCTTTGCCTCAGTCATGCAGAAAGAATTTGAGATGTCCTTGCTAGGAGAACTGACATACTTCCTTGGTTTGCAAATCCAACAAAAGAAAGGAGGAATCCTTTTATCTCAAACCAAGTATCTCAAGCAGATTTTGAAGAAATATGGCATGGAAGATGCAAAACCAGTATGTACACCCATGGTTACAGGATGTAGTCTCAGTGCAAATGACGAATCTGCAGCAGTTCATCAACCAACCTACAGATCTATGATTGGAAGTCTACTATATTTGACAGGTACCCGACCAGACATCATGCATGCAGTTGGAATAGTTGGAAGGTTTCAGGCAAATCCAAAGGAGACTCATCTTCAAGCAGTAAAGAGAATCTTCAAATATCTTCAAGGGACTCAAAATTATGGCCTATGGTATCCTAGAGATACAGATCTCACTCTTCATGCTTATACAGATGCAGATTGGGCCGGAAGCGTGGATGACAGGAAAAGCACAAGTGGTGGTGCATTCTTTATGGGTCCCAGACTGGTATCTTGGTTCAGCAAGAAACAGAGTTCAATTGCCTTGTCTACAGCTGAAGCGGAATATGTTGCTGCTGCATCTTGTTGCACCCAACTTCTTTGGATGATGCAGACTTTGCAGGATTATCAAATCACTTGTACACCTCCTATTCCTATCTTATGTGACAACACAAGTGCAATCAGCATCTCAAAGAATCCGGTTATGCATTCAAAAACCAAGCACATACCAATCAAGTACCATTTTCTCCGGGAACAAGTACTTGAACAGAAGGTCAAGTTGGAGTATGTTCCTTCTAAGGAACAAGTTGCTGACATTTTTACCAAACCATTGCCCAGGGACACTTTTGAATACCTCAGGCAAAAGCTGGGGGTTGTTGATTCATCATCTCACTGTTGATCATCTTCCTATTGATGGTATAGGCTCAGGGGGAGCACATAATGCTTTGTTGGCATTATGGAGTAGGAGATCTTGGAAATAGCTGCAATATGTCTCTGTCTCCTTCATGATGGATTTCTGGTTACAGATCTGGAGAAGCATAAGCATAGGGGGAGCATACCCTTTGCTCTTGATGTCAAAGGGGGAGAATGATGAAGCTGAAGATTATGTGGTTGCCATCAAGTCCAAAGGGGGAGTTTGTTGGCATTATGATTCAGGTGTTGTCCTTGATGGCAAACTCTTTCAGGTGGTAAATCAAGAAGGACGCAGGAAATTTGTTCAGCAAGTGCGTCCCCGCAGGTATACCATACAGAACCCGCGTCCAGGGACGCAGGCCAGCCGTTCAGGAGGTGCGTCCGCCCAGTGCACACATTTCAAGGTAGAGAAAAGCTCGTGGGGGTTTCTTGTGTGGTATCTAGCCGACGGTTTTGTGTTTCTATGGTGTCGGCTCGTGGTATTGTTCCACGCTTTGGGGAGAAGCTTGCCTATATAAAGCAAAGGAGTTCATTTGGATTAAGTATCATCTTGGTTGATCATCTCTTGGTGAGGTCTAGTCCATATCTTTAAGGGTAAATCTTCTAATGGACTACGATCTATATGGCGCATGATCAGATCTGTGGATCTGAGTGTTTGGGTTGGTTCTGAAGTCCTCTTATCTTCTATATCTGAAGGGACGCAGATTCAGTGAAGGGAAAGTGCGCCGGGACGCAGTACAGTAAAGACTCAGGTGCGTCTCTGAGGCAAAGGACGCGGCGCGACTGTAGTATTGGGTGCGTCTCTGAAGCGAAAGACGCGGCGCGATAGTGTTTCTGGGGGCGTCGGTCGCAGAAAAGCAAAAAGGAACAGTGCGTCTGCACGCAGAACAGCATAAGGTATACTGCGTCCAGTCGCAGGCCACAGAAAGAAAATATGCGTCCCTGTCTTAAGATGATCTGTTGACTGTATATTTCTGTTCATAAGGTGTTCTGGGTTGTTTATGTAATTACTGATCTGATATCTGTAGTAGACTGTATCTGTTGTATACTTGTTGATCATTTGATTCTTCATGAAAAGAAGTAGGGGGTTGTAGCTCCCTTCCAGGAGAAACTGGAAAACGAGAAAGAGTTGTAGCTCTTTGCAGGTTGCAGCTTGCGTGCTGGTAAAGGACTGCACCAGTACAAAATCATTGTAAAAAGAATTTCTTGAAAGAAGATAGAGACATATTGCAGCAGGTGGTTTTTCTCCCGCATTGGCTTTCCACCTTACATCTTGTGTTCTTTGGTGTGACTGTCTATTTTTCTTTATTCATGCTCATTGTTTTATGGTACTGATATGCAAGAATATTTCAAAAGATCAAATAAGGAAGATTTGGTAAATTGCTAGATAATACTGATTCACCCCCCCCTCTCAGTATTATTTCCAACAAATTTGTCTTAAAATCCCCCTCCGTGTAGCAATGTCGAATGCAATGATAGACAAGTCTCTAATCGCATCATTAGATATGAAAGGGACAAAAGAGGAATTGATTTCTGATAAATCTCGTCAGTAAAAGTTGTTGCATTCTGCTTAGTCGACTACCCGCACAAAACAAAGAGCCCAACAAATCGTTGTCTTTATATTAGATAACGTGAATGGTAAGTAAAATAACAACCTTGATATAGGTGTAAGACAGTAGTTGCCTGCAAGATGGCGGACTTAGGGCACACTGTCAGAGTCAATTTTGTAGTTGTTAGATAATATTGTTTTAAGTTGATATGTTTGTGTCTTAATTGTTAATTGTCTTAAATAGGTTTAATCTAAAGTGGCCATTGTCTTAAATAAAAAGTTGTCTTAAAATGTTTTTGTCTCAAACTGTTTTTGTCTTAAATATAAAGTTTTGTCTTAAAACAATTTTATTTTAAATTGTTTTTGTCTTAAAATAATTTTGGCTTAAATTGTTTTTGTCTTAAATATAAAGTTTTGTCTTTAAATGTTTGTCTCAAACTACTTTTGTCTTAAATATAAAGTTTTGTCTCAAAATATTTTTGTCTCAAAATATTTTTGTCTTAAATTATTTTTGTCTTAAATATAAAGTTTTGTCTTAAAATATTTGTCTTAAACTATTTTTGTCTTAAATATAAAGTTTTGTCTTAAAATATTTTTGTCTCAAATTGTTGTTTTTGTCTTAAAGTTTATATTTAAGACAATTCAATTGATATTAAATTTTAGTGTAAAATAATTAAAATAACAAGTGATTTTTTAAGACAAAAGATTTCTTTTGTCTTAAAAAAATGTCTTAAAAGTGGCCTTGGTGTAGTAGTGTGTAGAATGTGGGGTGGGGGACACAAAGATAGCACATGCTTTTTAAAGCTCAGACTCAGACAAAGATCCCCACCGATGATAGCTAGTTATGGTCCAAGTTAATTAGAACTTGAGAGATGACATAAAGAACATTAAAGGAAAACGAGGAAAGAGAAGTTAAGTGATTATTATTAGACTTAACGTCCAAGCTTCATATGCAATATTTTTTCAAATTTTCCCTCATGGACTCATAAGTTGAGAGTCTTATCATATGGAATCCTTTGAGCATATGCAAAATATAATTTTGTTTACTTTTTCAGCATGAATACAATTAACAATTATATAACATTAATAACAATTATATAAAACTAATGTTATTTAATATTAATATTATTTTTTTGTAAAATATTAATAACATTAATATTAATAATATTAGTGATTATAATAATGTTGCATTAATAATATTAGACATAAGTTTAATAATATTAGATTAGTACAATAATTAATAATAATAATATTATTGATTATTTTAATAATATTTTAATATAAAACCTAGCTAATATTAATAATAACATTCACATAATGGTAATAACAATTATATAACATTAATATTAATTACTTGTGATATTTCCTTAGAAGAATATTGATAAGATTAATATTAATATTAATAACATAGTAATTATAATACTTTAGAGTTAATTTTGTATTACATTAATAATATTAAATTAATTACAACATAAATATATTATTAATGTAATAATTATATTCTATGTAACAATTTATTTTTATATTAATTTTAATGTTATTAATAACATTACGAGTAACATTAATATTAATACATAATAATAATAATAATCATAACAATAATGATAACAACACCATTTACAATAATATAAAAAAGAAATTGATAATAATTTGTTTTCAATATAGTTTTTAATTGTTTCAAATGTATATTTTAACCAATTTTCACCAAGTATGAACCATGGAGGCCTATTCTAGATGATTAGGATAAACCATGGTCAAAACATGCTTCACCATCAACAACCACTATTAAAATGGTAGTTGTTGTAACTTAACTTTACCTATTAATTTAATTTTTTTAAATACATAGTTTTTTCAAAATTTTAGTTAAAATTTATTTTCTGCAATTTGTAATAACCAAACAAGTCCATATGTTGCTTTTTAAAATCTGTATTGACATTAAAAAAATGATTTCAATTGTTATTTTATGTAAATAATAAACTACCGCCAAAGGAGGTAAATGACGAGCAGTTTCCAACGACCAAGATCTCTCGTGCCCGGATCAACGGTTATCATGAAATTGCGGGATCCCTTGCACTCTCAACGCATAACGAAGGGGGCAGGGGAACTACAAATTTGTTTTTGCTTTATTGCTTCTCTTGACATGGCACACTCCCAGTCATTGCGGGACCCTCATCCTAAACCATTTACCGCCTACCCCACCTCCCGCGAACTGCTTCCACCCGCTGCCAATACCTCCGCCAATGCTCCGACTAATCTAGCACGCCGCTAATGCCCCAGCTAAAATAACCTTAATCAATTTAATTATAATTCATTTTATATATTTCTTGTTAATATTATTTTTGTTTTCTATTTAATCAATTTAATTTAAAAATACTGAAGACAATTATTTTGAGATAAATCTCAAATCTAATTTATAATTATTATTAAAAATATTTTAAAATATTATTAAAAAATATACTTTTATTAATCATCCAATAATTAAATTAAAACTATGAAACTCCAAAATAAATATTTTATCTGTAACATTATACATACATTCATTAAAAATTTTACTAATTTTAATATATTGATATCATGAACTACTAAATTAAATGTTATATAAACCTTTTATTTTTTTGAATTAGTGATACCGGTAACTACTAGAGCTAGTTGATACTTATGTGATATCAAGTCAATTCCATATAAAGTTAATTTTGAGTTAATTCCGTATAAAATTAATTAAAAATTTGAATCAATCAAATTTTAAAAATATACTTTACTTATAAAGAATATTGAATAAAGAATTCGTTTTAATTAAATAAAGAATTCGTTTTAATTATATAGAAAACTATAATTGATTTTTTTTTCAGGAAGAAAACTATAATATAATAAAATTAAATATATAAAAATCAAACAACAAATTTAATAGAAATTAAGTTGCATTGAAAGTAAGAAGGAGAAATTACATAACATAGAATATAACGGAATGCTCAAAACCCGTATTCCTGAGTTGGGGATTATGATACAATAAAAGCATATAGAGATACGGGTTTATGTGATGATAAATTAGGAAGATACAAATCAAGTGGCAGTTTTATTCAGTTTATGGAGAAATGTCATAACGCAAAATTAATAAAAAAACATTCAAGTTCATTTCTACTTCTGAAATTTTATTGATAATATTTTTTATATTATCTTTTTTTAATATAAAATAACCATTACTCTTTTGTGTGATTAATTTAATTAATATTTTTTTATTATTATTCTTTTGTGTGATTAATTTAATTAATATTTTTTTATTATTATTTTTTTAATTATTACATTCTTGTTGGTTAATTTTAATATTGGGGATCTATCTCCTCTATTTATTTTAAAAAAATTATTTATTTTATATTATATAGATTCGATCATCAAATATGTTATTTAGGAATTAGCAAAATAAAACTTTATACCATATAGATAAAAGTTCCTTTAATTACATTTTTAATGATATTTTTTTCAAAGGAAAAATAAATATTTAAAATTAAGATAAGTGCTAAAGTAAATTTAATTTAGGAATTTGCAAATTAAAACTCTATATAATATAATCAAAAGTTCTTCTAATTACATTTTTAAAATAATAATGATATTTTTTAAGAAAAAATAAATATTTAAAATTAAGATAAGTTTTAAATTATTAGAGAGATAAACAAATTTTAATCTCTAAAATTAAGTAAAATATTTCATATTAAATTTTTTATTTAATAGTTTAGATTTTTTTTAATTCTTTTTGTTATTTGCAAGAATCAAAGAAAAGTCAATATAGGAAACATAATAAGTACAAAAGCCGCTCCCAATCAAGTATCATCTAGGTGAAGAGGTTATCACTAGAACCTCTCAACTATATAGAATACACTTAATTTGCATTTTAATTCAGTGTTGACTTTCCACCTAAACAAAAATTCCCTTCTATTGTATTATCACTTCTATTAATTAGAAACTTCAATATTTAACTTTGATATGAAAAAATTACACCATCATTTCTTAATCTTAGGCACCATTTTACAATGAGGCATATTACTTAATTTCTTTCTCAGTGTTTTACAATGAGATATGAGGTATTTACCAACATAGATCCATCTAATATGAGCCTAGAGATATCAAATTTCTTCATATGCAAATTTCTTTATAGTGCAAATACAATGTGTAATTTTGGATTGTTTAAATTGTATTTTTAAATGCTATATTGAGTATATATAGGATCAAATAAACATTTTAACCATAAAAAATATTGTTTTCATGATATATACCTGATTTTTTTTATTATAGCTAACATTATTTTCCTACTTAAAGTATAATTTATTTTTATTTTGAAGAAGCATATTTCAACTCCACCGAAAGAGCAAGAGACTTACACATTCCCCTCATACTGGCTGCAAACTAAGCCTAAAATAAGCCTCTTGGCTCAATAAATTACTTTGCTTAAAAAATTCATTTTACATTTTACCCAAAATCTTATTGTTACTTCCTCTTCGTTTTACAATGATGTATGTAGTTACCTTGCTTCTTATCCATGGATTAGAGGAACTCATTTTCTACTTTCAAGTAGAAAATCTGTGTCACGTTTTAGTTCCCTTTTCGTTAATAAGAGCTTCACCTTTGAGCTAACGATTCTTTTATCACCTTCAGACTCATTTTTCTTCAATTACGTCTGTCACAGAAGACGTTGAAGAGCTTTTAAGGCGAAAATGATGAAGGTCACCTTCAAGGTAACGGTTTCTCAGTTCCATCTATATCACGGAAGAACTTTGAATAGCTTTTGCTTCTTTCGACTAACGATTAATGAAAAAGGCATTGAAACTTGCCATGAAACGAGATACGATGAAACTTATCTTTCACGTAATGATTTATGAAAAAGATAATCGACAATCCGCCATGAAAGGCACCTTTCAATGATCGACTGGTGAGAAATAATCGAACATTTGATACATTTTACCATAAGATATTATTGTTACCTTGCTTCTTCCTCTTCGTTTTACAATGAGGTATGTAGTTACCTTGCTTCTTATCCATGGATTAGAGGAACTCATTTTCTACTTTCAAGTAGAAAATCTGTGTCACGTTTTAGTTCCCTTTTCGTTAATAAGAGCTTCACCTTTGAGCTAACGATTCTTTTATCACCTTCAGACTCATTTTTCGTCAATTACGTCTGTCACAGAAGACATTGAAGAGCTTTTAAGGCGAAAATGATGAAGGTCACCTTCAAGGTAACGGTTTCTCAGTTCCATCTATATCACGGAAGAACTTTGAATAGCTTTTGCTTCTTTCGACTAACGATTACTGAAAAAGGCATTGAAACTTGCCATGAAACGAGATACGATGAAAGTTATCTTTCACGTAATGATTTATGAAAGAGATATGGACAATCGGCCATGAAAGGCACCTTTCAATGATCGACTGGTAAGAAATAATGGAATATTTGATACGTTTCCGCCTACCGATTGGTGAGAACATTATGATACCTCATATCAGCATTCGAGATTTATGAAAGTGATATGGAAAACTTGCCAGGAAAATCACCTTACGTACCGACCCGTAGGAGTTATGGGACATCATAATAACTTTCCGCCGACATATTGGTGAGAAATGCCGTGACATTTAAATGAAGTCGTTATCCTCCTATTTATTAGGACACCAAATCATGAGAGAAAAGCAGGTGGTCGGGGTTTTGTCGATCTTAGGGTTTTCTTTTGACCTGTTTTCATTATGTATCTCACTGATGCAATATTTATGGCTCTGAATGATTGGCCATTCGTAATTCCAAACCTATAATTGCTTATAAACTCTTATTTTGATTTTCTCTAGTTTGCACTACAGCTGAAACGAGCCAATGTTTTACTACATTAACAGTTCATAGAAACAAATGCTTCTCATTCGATTTTGGAAGACCTAGTTTTTCCGTTTTGCTCTTTCCGGCTTCAGTTTTGGAACTAGCTCTGTTATTGGTACAGTAATTGAGTACACTGATAATTGTTAGGCTACATGTTATATTTGTCACTTTATTCTATCCTTTGCTTGTATCCTGTTTAACAATTTGATGTTTATTAATGTAAATCACGTAGTTAATTTCCTCGATAAAACAAGGCAGCAACCACATTAATGGGTGGAGGCAATTTCATAGCATATTTAAGTCAAGTAAACTTGTTTAAATTAATGTTTTACCAATTTATAATTAAAAATTTAGCAACCATATTAATGGATGGAGCAACCATATTAATGGATGGGGTAATTTCATTGCATATTTAAATCGTTTAAATTTGTTTAAATTAATGTTTTACTAAATTATAATTAAAAATTTATTTTATCATTAACCCATAAAATTGTCTGCTCCAACCACATGTGCCTTGTAGTAACAATAAAATTGCGATTTATAATTTAATTTATAACATACATTTTTCCCCAAAAAAATATTTATACTAGTTTAAGAATTCGTTGCGATTCCACTTCATGACTCAAAGACCATTCAAAAATATCTCCTTATACATCCCAGAACAAATCCTAAAAGGATCATCAAATTTTCTAAAAAGACATTAATATTGTTTCTAACATTTAACCAAAATGTGTATCCTTTTTCCTAACAAATAACTCTACAGTTTAGCAAGGTTATCATGATCAAATAACTTTGATTGAGAGCAACATATAATCTTTTGATTAGGTTTAGGTTTAATAACTATAATATTAAGTTTAGGTTTAATAATAATATAATAATATTAGATAAAGTTTATATAATAATAGTTAATAATATTATTATTGATTATTAATAATAAATTTGTAACATTAAATTTAAATGATATTAATATTAATATTTATAAAATTTTAAATTTCATTAATATTAATATTGACACTTTTAAGCTTAAGTTTATATTTTCTAATATTAGATTAGGTTTAGGTTTACTAATAATAATATTAAGTTTATGTTTAATAATAATAATATATTAGAGTGAACATTTTCATGATATAATTATGGAGAGACAATTATGGATGCCACATGGAGCTTTAGGGCTTGTATCACCTACAAATTTTTGCTATTCACCATGGCAGGGCATGAGCTCGATGCTCATAGTAAGACAAAAAAGGGAAAGAAGATGCGGATTTTAGCTTTCTACATGGCAAAGGATAATGGAATATTATGGTTCTACTCATCAAGAAATGGGCTTCCCCCTGCAGAAAATTATCTTTGACCATTGAGGGAAAGCAATGGCACAATATTTGAAATGCTCTCTTGGCTATGCTCCTCAAGCAAGTGTCGACAAGCTACATGGGTTTATACAGGGCCTCATAGTTTTTATTAGCGACAATGGGTGAGCATGTTTAGGGTGGTTATGGCGAATATTATTAAAAGTGTTGAGGCCCGATTACCCCTTCCTCTCTACTCCCGTTTCTTTCGTTTGCATAAATTTATTGCAATGGTAGTCCACGAGAAGTTGTTTGCACAAAAATGACATGATTACACATGGATATTCCTCCCGCTCTAACAGTTCTAAGATGGATGAAAGTAAAAAAGGGTTGGAACAGGAAAGATTCCATATATTTATTAAAAATGTAAATGGGATATCCTCCCTATTTTGGACCATTTTTTCCATATTCGGGAACACCCGATGTATTGTATTAAAATTAGGTTGGCTATTTATGCCTGTTCTGAGTGCCATCTTTATAAGGGAAAATAATTCAAGATTCTTTCCAGATGAGGGAATACCACATCTCAAGGAGCTCCACCATAACCTTGAACTTGAGTCTACGAGGAGGAGTTCCAAGACCTAAAAACTCCAAGGAACCTATCTCCTATAAGAATGCGATGCAAGGAAAGGATTTTATTCTAGCAAATAAACTTGAATACATCGTAGGGCCCTATATTGTTAAAAAAATGACACAAGCACCTGCCATGGAGGTTAATCTTCTATAAGCAAATTACCTTTTTTCCTTCCCTCCAATCCAAACCTATGATTTTTCATTTCAATAGTTTCTAGCCCAAATCATATGCAATATATCATTGGACATTTTCATCTTAGACCTGCAACAAAGATATCTTTTTATGTTCCAAAGGGTTTTTATTGTCCAATTTGAAACTCAGGAATACCTAGAGAAAGTTTTGAATGATGGACCCTAATTTGGGGGAAGAGACAAGCTCTTCATTACCCCTTGGTTTCCATATTTTCATGCCACAAAAATGGTGGTATCGATAATTTCGATATGGGTGAGGCTACCAAACCTCCCCCTTCCCTTCTAACACCACAAGGTTCTAGAGGAGATTGGAAACAATTTTAGAAATTTCAAAAAGATAGACCTTGAAAGAATAGATAAACCTCAATTTACTTTTGCCTGAATATATGACGAAATAGACTTTAGCAAGTGTCTACGTGATCACGTAAAATTGAAACACAAAAAAATAGTGGAGTGAAGTTGTAGACTATGAGAACATGACATTTAGATGTCGAACATGTTTTCATGTAGGACATTTATATAATATATGTTCATAGACAAAAAGATATCCAAAAAAAAGGGGCAAGTTCATAAATCAAAAGGATAGTAGCCCTTTGATCCTTACCTCTTAGAAGAAGTTCAAGAAACCATGGAGAACCATCCAAACCAAGCAGAAGAGGATGAAGATGTCTAGAAAGGCACTAAATATGAAACATAGAATTATATTGAACAACAAGAGATCCAAGCATCAAAACAAAAGAAAAATGAAGCACATGTAGTATGTGGGGTGGGGGACGCAAAGATAGCACATGAGTTTTAAAGCTCAGACTCAGACAAAGGTCCCCATCGATGACAGCTAGTTATGGTCCAAGTTGATTAGACCTGGAGAGATGACATAAAGCACATTAAAGGAAAACGACGAAAGAGAAGTTAAGTGATTATTATTACACTTAACTTCCAAGCTTCCTATGCAAACTTTTTTCAAATTTTCCCTCTTGCACTCATAAGTTTAGAATCTTATCATATGGAATCCTTTCAACATATGCAAAATATAATTTTGTTCCCTTTTTCATGATGAATACAATTAACACTTATATTAGATTAATAACAATTATATAAAACTAATATTATTTATTATTAATATTTTTTTAAAAAAATATTAATAACATTAATATTAATAATGTTAGTAGTCATAATAATATTGCATTAATAATATTAGACTTAGGTTTAACAATATTAGATTAGTACAATAATTAATAATAATATTTTAATTGATTATTTTTAATAATATTTTAACATAAAATCTAACTAATATTAATAATAACATTCACATAACGGTAATAACAATTATATAACATTAATAACAATTACTTGTGATATTTTCTTCGGAAAAATATTGATACGATTAATATTATTATTAATAACATAGTAATTATAATACTTTAGCATTAATTGTTTATTACATTAATAATATTAAATTAATTACAACTTAAATATATTATTAATGTAATAATCATATTCTATGTAACAATTTATTGTTGTATTAATATTAATGTTATTAGTAACATTATGAGTAACATTAATATTAATGCATAATAATAATAGTCATAACAATAATGATAACAACAACATTTACAATAATATCAAAAAAATATTGATAATAATTTGTTTCCAATATAGTTTTTAATTGTTTCAAATGTATATTTAACAAATTTTCAGTTTCAAAACCTATTGCCAAGTGTGAACCATGGAGGCCTATACTAGATGATTAGGGTAAACCATAGTCAAAACATGCTTAACCATCAACAACCGCCATTGGAATGGTAGTTGTTGTAACTTAATTTTACCTGTGCATTTAATTCTCTTTAAATGCATAGTTTTTTCAAAAAAATAGTTAAAATTGATTTTCTGCAATTTGTAATAAGCGAGAAAGTCCAAATGCCACTTTTAAAATTTGTATTCGTATTAAAAATGGTTTAAATTGTTATTTTATGTAAATAATAAACTACCACCAAAGGAGCTAAATGATGAGCAGTTTCCAATGACCAGTATATCTCGTGCCCGGATCAATGATTATCATACAATTGTGGGACCCGTTGCACTCCCAATGGATAATGATGGGGGTGGGGGAACTACAAATTTGTTTTTGCTTTAATTCTTCTCTTGAAATGGCACACTCCCAATCATTGCGGGACCCCCCATCCTAAACCATTTATCGCCTACCCCCACGCCTCGCAAACTGCTTCCGCCCGCTACCAATACCTCCACCAATGCTCCAACTAATCTAGCACGCCGCTAATGCCCAAGCTAAAATAACCTTCGCCAAACATTCTAGTAACTTACCAAATTTATCAGTTAAGCTATTCAATGCTCGTGCCAACGTTCTGAGTAATAAATGTTGGCACACCAATAATGGTAATTTGAATTAAACCAATGAAAACCCGTTCCAAATTTAAGACTTGGCTATCACTCCATTACTCATCCTTTGGTTATTTTTGCCCAAAGAGCTCTAACATACCAAACCACGACCAGTTGCAACAATATTCTATGTTATCAACATCAATTTTATCAGTGAGTAATTTCTTAATTTATCCTTTGTTCTATTAATTTCTTGGAATGGCTAGTCAAAAGGGAAAATAGAAAATAGTTGTAGAGAGTTTGACCCTACCCCCTGTCATTAACTTGCATGAACTCCTTTTGATCGATACACAGTGTAAAATTACTGAAACTCAATGTGAATTTGATCTCTATGAAATCCATAATTGGGCATATCAAAAATGTGAGGATGCGAGTGATGAATTTTTATTCTTGGAGTCAATCTTGCCTCAACTTTGTTTTCCCAAAACCTATCACTTTCCTGAATTCTTCACCTGGTGAGAGAGGCATTACTTACCCAACCAAAGAGCCATAGTGGCTAGAAACAATGAAATTTTGTTATCAGTAACCCCTAAATCCACTTGTCAATCTTTGCAGATCAATCCCCAGGGCCCTCTTCTTCCTTTTTCAACTGATTCCGTCATGGAAATTTACTAGAATCTTACCTTTTAGCAACAAGCTCACATTTTCTAGTCTTTTTTGCCTGAAAATTTAGAATTTCTGAGAACCAATCCACCATATTCTTTTGCAATTTTTCCAGAGATGTCTAGGAAATTTATTTCTATGGTTTTTTGTCTATTAGGGTATCAAACTAATCAGAAGGTAGATGAAGTCAGCCTTGAAAAACTGTGAGTATTTTCACTCGAAAAGAAACCCTCAGTTCTTTTTAATTTTAGCCAGTTTTTATCAGATGTTATCCATGACCAATTCCTAAAATTCAGTGTTGAAGGGTATTTCAAAAATCAGTTTATTCTAGTCTATCTGTTTTTGTATCATCAGTCAGAGAGGTTTAAATTTCCATTACAAAAGTTGGATTCACAGGGAAGACCACAATCAGTCATCCACTGGACCTCTTTGGTTAGAAAAAACACAGAGGAATACTCTTTTAGTGATTTTGTTAATCATTTTTTGCATATGGAATTATGTCTTTTGAGTAGTGATGCAGTTCTTAGGGTCTCCACAGAAATCAAAAGAATTTTACATCTCAGTGAACAATCTAAGGTTGGATATTGGTATCTCTATCAAAATTTTATAGAAATCAGAGTCTATGGTTGTGAACTTCCTCCTTATAAACTACCAATTTTCCTACCTATGAGGATTTTTGATTTAGAATTCATTAGGAAGAGGATGAATATGGATGAAATCCATTTTGTGTTAAGGAAATAGAAAGCTCAATTCAAGTTAAAATCATGGATTGGTCCATTTGTTGTTAACACCAAAGAAATAGAGAAGGAAGTGGACAGTCTACTCAAACAAATGAAATTCAAATTAAGTTTCAGTTGGCCTTATGACTCATTGGGAATAATTTCAAACATAAGATCTGAGAAAAAGTCAGTGCCTTATGTTCATATAGAAAATCCAGAGATTGAGAATTTTGTAAATCAAGAAGAATGGGAAGAAAACACATTGCAAGAAACTGAAGAAAAAACCTCTACTTAGACAATAATGGAAACTCCAAGACTAAAGGAAAATGAATTGAAATGACCAAGGGAAATTGTGTCACCTGCAAGTTCAAGACTTAAATTAGTTGGTTTCAAACTTTTCAAAAGGAGGAAGTAAATGAATATAGAAAATTAATCATTAGAAGCAAAAAATTCATAAGAACATACTAGAGTAGTGTTATCAGGCAAGCCTATATTTTCATTTCAACAAACTGATGAAACAACTCTTGATTCTCATACTTCTCATGTTTCTCCATATATAAGACAACAAAGTTTCTTTTCCATATTTAGAGAGATGAAGAAGAAGAATGAGGCATTGCAAACTTCCACCTATACTGAGTTTTGGAAAAAATTATCCACCACTCAATACAGGATCTTATCTGCACTAGACCCTGATAGAGGGAAATTTTAGTTCGCATTCCTTGAGCCAAAAGTACCAGTTCCTCAAAGTTCATATGACTAAGACTTTTGTGTTTTCTTTTGATACCAAGAAGATACACCCAATAGATCAGATTGATCTCCACAAAAAGGCAGGTGAGATGATTTATTGCTAACTAAAAAGTTCCTCTATGGCAGCATCTAAATTGAAAGAATCTTTAAATAATATTCATTCACAACTCAAGTTAGAAAGAATTTAGTCCTTAGCCAAGGTTACCAGAATAAAATCGATGGAAGATTTGGTAATAAAGCTGGGATTAGATCCTAATGATGTCAATGCTACTGAGAAATAATCAAGGGTAGGAATTCGAATATACAAGCACTCAGAAAACAGCTAAAATTACATATAATAGAGCATCCACAAACTAAAGAAGTAGGGAAGCTTGAGAAAGATAAAGAAAACATGTTGAAGATTATTTTGAAGCAGAAAATTCAAATACAAAAAATGGAGGTTGATATGGTAATCCTGCTAAAAGAAAAAGAAGAATAGACAAGTGTAGGGACCTCTACAATACAGATAGAGAAATCTTGTGGGGAAGCCACAGAAAAATTATCAAAGTCCATGGGAGATTTATCCCTCTAAAATGTGGAAATATAAAAGTTAAAAGAAACAGTATAGAGGATGGAAGAGAATAAAATCAAATCATATAATGCATATATATCTGAAATACAAAAAAAATTGAAGCTAACCAAGCAGCTTGAAAAGTATGCATATGAATCACTCATAGCACATGTATTATTTGAAGCAAAGGAAAATATATGGGTTGATATAAATTCAACCATGTCAGAGCTTTGGACATATATTGAGATTATCTTTGAAAAGGAAGAACTGGTAAGAAAAAAAAGGAAGCCATAGTAGAAACTAAAGAAGACTTGGATCATAAGACAGGGGAGGCAACAAAGATTATCAAAATGTTTAATTCAAAGACAAAGGATGAATTGGAAGACTTAGGAATTGAATATAGGACTGACATAGTCCTAAAAGTTAGAAAAAAATTTAACTAAAAGAAAATTAATGTTACAATTAGAAAATAATTGTCAAAAATCAGAAATGAAGATAAAGAAATTTCACAGAAAATTTGTCATCCTGTAGCAAAAATCTCTTACATCCCTCATATATTCTAGTGGTCAATTGACTCCACTAGAAAATTACCAGGATAAATTACAAAATGTAGTAGCAGATAGGTCAAAGTTTGCTAAAGCAAAGGTAGTCATAAGTTGTAAGGATTTTCTAGAAGATGCAGAATATGACTTATTTATTCATCATGAAATTCAATATTTATTTATTACTAGGACAACTTTTGAAAATTACACAGAGGTGGATGAAGCATACATAAGAGTGGTTAAATTCTCAAATCCATATGATGAAATATGGGACAAGTTACTTGACCTTATTGAGTAAAGTAAATGTAGCATTTTAGGGTAGAAGCAGAGGAAAGCAAGAGTTTAGTACATATTTTTAGAGGCCGGTACAACAAAAGGAGGACAAAGAGCATAAACAAGTTTTTAGGGAGCAGTTACAAACAACACCCTCAAATAGAGTGTTGAATATGCAAATTAGTTTCAGAAGGTATATTTTTATACTGTATTATTTTGATATATCCAAATCATTTTGGATAAGATTTTATTTTGTAAAGGACCGTATTAGATTAGATATTTTTGAATTACACTATAAATATTTTGTAATTCAAAATAAGAAAGGTTGGACCCGTGTGATAATATACATACATTATTGTACTCTTCTGAATTGTTTTGAAGATAATCAAAGGATTTTGACTTCAACCTTAACAACATTTATGTTCATTTGCATTTTTTGGTATATTCATCTCTATTTTTCATCATATATTCAAGGTAACATAGGAGTTAGGGTAAGGCTAAGTTAATTATTAACTTTCGTGACAGCCCATTGCAAAATTATCATCATTATGGAGATTAGCTAATTGATTAGTCTATTTGAGTTAGTTCCTCAACACCTTTAAATTATTTCCTTCTACCATCTCTTGAATATATATTTGTTTGGTTGTACAATTCTTTTGCACACATCTACTATATCTGGTCGATTAAGTATTCAGTATGAATGTTTAATTGCCATATATATTCTCCCTTTTCTACTTTCAAAATCAATTCAAAGATTTTATATTGTTATGAATGAAAATCTTCCCTTTGAAATTCTCAAGAGTTTTGGATTATACAGGTGTTAATGATTTAATGCATTGGTCATCCAACTCAATTAAAACCCTTACCTAGATTCTTTGGCACAATTCCCGAGCCTAGAATTGTCTACAAAGATACAACATCAAAATGGTGCCATTGTCAGGGAACAAAGTTTGAAGTACATTTCTCTCAGACAATAATAATACTTCCCTCTTACTGGTGAATAAGAGGTTAGCAGGATAAAACATTTCACCTAGCGGTTCCACTGGTTAAATATGGCTTCATGCAGGCATTCTAGATCTCATTCAAATCCTCAAATATTCTCTTCATAATCAGATCTAGAGAGATGTGTGAGAATTTCATCCCTTAGACGTAGAATAGAAGCCTATACTTCTACTTCTTCCTCTCTTCCACAGAAAGCAGTATCACAACCTTAGTCATTTCAATCAATACCTATTCCTGCTGAATTAGTATATTCACCACCTAAAGTTTTAGAACTCCTCTCTAAAGGAGTAGATATTCAATCTGCTTTATTAGTTCATCAACTTGAATCCTTTAAGCTTCATGCCTCCCTTTCAGAAGCATCTGATACATAAGCAAAGCTTGAACTTGAATTGCCTGAATTTAAACTTGTTGATTTTATTTCCTCTGTTATACATACTTTTCCTTCTACTTCCACGAAGCCTAAAGAAAAATTTAGTATTTATACTAATCGTTTAGCCTTTTATGATCAAGAAAAAATCATCCCTGAAGTCCAAAATCTAGTTGTTCATCCTCATTTTCTCAAAAATCCTAAAGTTATAACTTAGTCATCTTCTAGCAAAGTTGTCTCTCCTAAACAGACATTTTTACCACAATAGCATCTGGATGGATTTATGCCAATTGTGACAGCTCAGTATGCAACACTAGTACTTCCACCAACAAATCAACTTCATGATTTTCCTGAAGGATATTTGAAACATTTTCCCATATTTAATGGAGAAACATGGCCATTTGCAAAAGATCATTTGGCTACATTCCTAGATTTTGTAGACAATGTGAACATTGAACATGAAGATGTATATACCATACTATTTGTCCAATCATTAGAGGGAAATGTCAGAGTATGGTTTAGACAGTTACAAGAAAATTCTATAAATACATGGACTTAATTAAAAAATATCTTCAAAAATCAATGGGGAATTAAAAAATATCTTGTATATTACTTAACAAAATTTGAATATTTGAAGAGGAATCCTGGTGAACCTGTTGCTGAATTTATCAAAAGGTTTAATAAGATTTACAACAAGATGCTACCAGATCGTAAAACCCCAATCACTGCAGCTAAAGTTAGATTTTCTAAATGTTTTGATGATGACTTTGCTTTAATTCTCAAAGAAAGAAAATCAGAAACCTTAGTAGATATGCAGACCAATGCAATTGAGGTAGAAGCTAATACGGCAACATCTCGTAAATTGGAAGCCAAGGCAAAAGAACCTAAAAGAAAAATGAAAGCTAAAGAAGAAAGTAGTTCATCATAAAAGAATAAAGAAGGAGAACACAAAATTGATGAGATAACTTCATTACTAACAAAATTGTCTAATCGAATTTCAAGAATGGAAAGTCAAGTGAGAATGACTCAATGAAATTTAAATAGAAGTAAAACACAATACAAGGGACCTTTTCAACCATAGATTTTGTGGAGAGAAAGACCAAATAATGACCAACAAATTCTACCTCCATTAATGATTGGTGATGAAGATCTTGAAGAAATTATACCAATTGTGACCAATGATATCAATTATTTTTATGAACAACCTTCTAAAAATGTTATTGTTCCTCTCTATCAAATTCTTCATCCTACTCAAAATAAACCATCTACGGAAATGTCAAAATACCAAGCTTTTTATGAATTTCTGATTATTGAGTTAAATAAAATATATGATTTGAGACCTAGACAAGGCCCTGGTAGACCTACAAAAAAGGTTACTTTTGATACCCTACTAGAGAAAACTGTAGAAATTTCAGCTTTTCAACCCCAAATTTAGCCACAAGACCAATCGACTATAGAAAAGGTTTCGTTATTTTTTTCAATGTTGAAAGAGAATTAGAAAGGGTAACAGTTCCAATTCCCTTATCTGAACTTGGAATGAATCGAGGCTATAAACAATAGATTTCTAAATGGATACAGTCTTCAAGTGTAGATGTTAAAGGGGATGTGATTAGCTTACATGATCAGAAGCCTTGAATAGTTTTTGGGCCTAGTTCAAACACGTTAGATGAAAGTGTGCCACCTTTCTATGTTACATTAAAGGTTCATGATTTTTTGTTGTACAACTGTATGCTAAATTTTGGTGCTTCTCATAATTTGATTCCGAAGTTATCATGGATCAAATTTAATCGCGAATTACCAGTCCTTATCATGATTTATATACATTTGATTCAAATAAAGTGCCATACTTGGGGTTAATCAAAGATCTAGTTGTTACCCTTGCTCAAATTCTTTTCAAAAGCATAGTAATGGGAGTAGTAGTCACAAACATCCCTCCTATGTTTGGTACGCTATTATCAAGATCATGTTGTGCTAAGCTTAGAGGAAGTTTACAAATTGATATGCCTTATGCTACCATTCCTGTTTATGGAGGTGAACATTTAAGGCTATATAGGGAAGTTATATTTATAAACATTGTCTGCAAAGATAATCAAGTAGTAAATCATCCTATATATGTTATTGATCAATATTTAGGATGTTTTATCTTAAGTACAAATGATCAATGTAATCCACAAAACAAAATTGAAGACACCATAAATGTTCCTCAAGCCTCAAACAATGATGTTTTCAAAATCTATTTTGATGGAGATTTTTCTAAAGATAGAGTTGGGGCAGGAATTGTTTTGATTTCATGAGAAAAGAAAAAAATATTTAATCCTTTAAGTTATATTTTGAAGTCACTAATAATGTGGAAGAATATGAGGCTTTAATTTTGGGATTAGAGTTGGCTAAAAATTAGTGAAAAATCTAGCAGTATTTGGTGATTCAGAATTGATAGTGAAACAAGTCAGAAATCTTTGCCAAACAAAACATCCTAGACTCAAAGCTCATAGAAATGAAGTATGGGATTATATGGAAAATTGTTTCAAGCTTTTCATATTTCAGCTATCCTAAGAGAAGACAATAGTCATGTACATTCCTTGGTAGTTTTTGCAAGAACTTTCAAAATTCCAGATTCCTTATAGTTATAGTATCAAATTGAAGTGAATCATAGGCCTTCTATTTCGGATAATTTAATACAATGGAATTTTTTTGAAGATGATGAACAATTAAAGAATTTTTGCTAGACCATTGATGAATTTTTCGCTTTACATGTTGAAGAAGAAAACAATGATGGAGTAAAATAAAACGTTGATGAGTTAGATATGAATTTAAAACATAAAATAAATGATCATGATGTCATCCAGTTACCTAATAATCATAGTCCAAATGGATTATTCCCTCTCGAAAAACTATTTGATCAAAATGAAGTACCAAAATCTACATTGTTAAATTCACAACAAGAAGATATACATCATTGCAATATTGGGACTGCAGAACAAATAAAGAATGTCAAAATCTCAAGAGTTTTGCCCCATGATATTAAAGAAAAATATGTCAACTTTTTGAAAGAATACAAAGATGTATTTGTATGGTCTTACGAAGATATGAAAACTTATTATATAGTCATCATTGAACACAAAATTCCTTTGAAGCCAGGAGCTAAGCCATTTTAGCAAAAAATGAGAAGGATTAATCCATTTTTTTTTCCTATTATTGATAAAGAAGTAAGAAAGTTGTTACATGAAAAATTTATTGTTCCTTTAAGATATTCTGAATGGATAGCTAATCTGGTGCATCTTAGGAAGATGATTGGAGAAATACGACTGTGTTTTGATTTTAGACACCTAAATAAATTGTCATTGAAAGATAATTATCCACTAACAAAGATGGATCAATTGCTTCAAAGAGTAATAGGCTCTGACAGGATTTCAATCTTGGATGGTTTTTCTAGATACAAACAGATTTTGGTCAGCCAGGAAGACAGAGAGAAAACAACTTTCACAACCCCATGGGGGACTTTCATGTATGCCAAAGTCGGTTGGATTAATGATGGTGCAACATTTCAAAGAGCCATAGATTTTCCATTTGTTGGTAAGGTAAATAAATTTATAGTTGTTTACCTTGATTATTTGACAATATTTTAGAATTTGATGCAAAACATATCAAAAATTTAAGGAAAGTCTTTCAGAGATGTAGAAAATTTGGGTTTTCTCTTAATCCAAAAAAATCGTTGTTTTCCATGAGGGAAGGGATATGGTTAGGACATATTATTTCAAAAGAAGGAGTTTAAATTGTCTCTAAAAGAGTTTCAACAATTCAGTTAATCATTCTGCCAAGAAATAATAAATAAATTCAGCCATTCCTAAGGAAGATAATTTTTTTAAGGAGGTTCATACTCAATTATGCAATATGCTAAAGAAAGATAATGAAGCAAAATAGACCACACAAGCTAAATTCTCTTTTTCCCGGATAAAAAAATAAATTTATGAAGCACCAATGCTTTCCAGTCCTAATTATTCAAAACTCTTCAACATTTTTTCCTTTGCTTCAGATACCACAATAGTAGCAGTTTTATTGCAGAGATATGAAGATCAACATGAGAAACCAATTGCTTTATTTAGAATAGTCATGAGGAATCTAGAGCTAAAATATGACATAATAGAAAAAAAAATTATGCTTTGCTACAGGCTTTGAAAACTTTTGGAATTTATGTCCCACATTCTGCCATAATTTCTTATGTGCCTAATAATGCAGTAAAGACAATGTTAAATCGGCCTGATATAGATGGAAATAGGGGGAGATGGATTCCCATGATCTTATCATTTAATTTAGATATCAAACCTACAAAGCTACTGAAATGACAGGGTCTAGCTAAGTTGTTGGGAGAATCAAACAACAAAATTTTGGGCATCAATTCAACAATGTAGGTTTCAGAGGAGAAGAATCCACAAAAACCTTCTTCTATGTCAGAGGAGAAGAAACCATAAGAACCTTATTTTGCTTTAGAGGATAATAATCTACAAGAACCTTCTCCCAGTTTAGTGCCACTTCCTTTGCATATTGATGACTTTTTTTATTGTCAGATTGGTATAAATATATTGTACACTTTCTACGTCATTTTAACTACCTTGTTGAATTCACGAGGAACCAATGTATATCTCTCATTCTTAGAGCCATGAAATATCATATAGTCAATGCAAACCTATATTGGAAACATACACTAAATATTCTATTATTGTGTTTAACTGAAAGGGAAACAAATGGGGTGATTGAACAATTCCATGGAGTATGTGGAGGTCATTATGCTTAGAAAGAAACAACACATAAAGCGCTCAGAGTAGGATTCTACTGGCCAAAGTTTTTTGCATAGATTGGATCAAAGGTAAGGAGTTGTATTCCATGTCATATTTTTGCAGGAAAATAAAGGTTAGAAACACTCCCTCTTATTCTAGTTTCAGTGGAAGCTCCTTTCTTACTGTGGGGATTATATTTATTTGCTGAAATAATGTCTTCTTCAAGTAATCAACATATATGGATACTTGTAGTGATTGATTGCTTCACAAAGTGGGTAGAAAATATTCCCGTAAGGAATGGAACAAATGCGTAGTTATGAAATTTATTGAAGAAACCATTTTGTCTAGATTTGGCTGTCTAAGACAAATAATTAGAGGTAATGCTAAATATTTTAGTAGCATTAATATTATTTGAATTTTCTAAAAAATATCTTATTGCTTGACATCACTCTACACCTTATTATCTAACAGGAAATGTGGTAGCAGAATCATCAAACAAAATTTTAATCAAATTTATCAAGAAATGTTAGCAGATCATAAAAGAATTTGGGAGATTCATTTGCAATATGTAGTATGGACCAGGAGAGTTTCACCTTAGAGGTCCACTAGTAAATCTCATTTTCAGCTTGTTTATGGAATAAATGTTATTTTTCCTACTTAGTTAGAATTTCTAGTCATGAAATTTTTGGTAGGATTCATATGAAGAGATTGATGATTTTCCAAGAATGATAAATCAAATTATTGTGCCAAATCAGGATAGGGAAGAAGTTGAACACAAACTTCTACAATATTAGGACAAGATGAAAAGTCTATTTGACAAAAATGCTAGAGAGAGGGATTTTAGACAAGGTGACTTAGTTCTTAGATGGGATGCATGAAGAGAAGAAAAAGGAAAGAATGGAAAGTTCGACAACCTTTGGTTGGGACCTTTCAACATTGCAAAAGTAAAAGGAAATAATACCTTCATTCTTCCAAATTTGGAAGGAGAATATTTCTCATTCCCAATCAATGGGAAATATTTAAAACATTACTTTCAATACTGAGTAAATTTTTCATCACTAACATTGTTTATATCCAGTTTTGTTTAAATTTTCAAAGAAAGTATGATTTTTTTTCACAACAAAGACTCCATAGTCCAAGGAGAAGGAACATGGATCTACATGTTCTATGCATCCTATAGGGGGAAGCACTCCCCAAATGGAGCCGATGTTGTAACTTTTTTTTTTTGATCAAGTAAGAGTAGGACCTTCTATTAAACTTAGTCAAATATACATAATTTACAAGGAGCCACACCCACTCTGCGAGAGTTCAACAGTCAGTCGGGCAAGCCAAACCAAACCAATCTCCCAAAACTAAGAGAACCTAAACCTAAAAACCAGGGAGAACCGCCAAACAAAGCACAAGGAGCATAGTAAACCTTGGAGGGTAAGTCCAAAACCCGCCATGGAACCATAAGAGGCCCCACCACAAGTCGAACTAAAAACCGAAAGATTGACAAACTGACAAACAGACAAATGAACCCGAAGGAAGTTAAAGCATAACTCTCTAAATATTTATCAGGTCCAACCAACGTGCATACACAATTGCCACCGTTGATTCACTGATTAAGATCCAATGGTCATTATGGATATCGAAAGGCTGAGAAACGCGAGAGTTAACCGCCCGATGAGGGCAGTTTTCTCTCTCCTCGTTCCGCGACGTGTCGCTCAAAGAGTGGAATCAGAGCCAAACACAGAAAAACCGGAAACTGTTCAGACCCCGCCCGAAATACCGCTTGTGGTATTGGACTGGTTGACTCGCGTAAAAACCCACCCGACCTTTCGCCACATGTAGCACTTGAGCCAATCCCATTCACCTGGATTCTCTGTCAACCACCACCTAAGCCAAATGACGAGGGCTACCCCGCCCTGTGGAACAGTCTGAGTCAAACCATTCTTCATTCAATCAAAAGGAAACCTGACCTTGGAAAATCATCGAACCATGGCGGGTTGGACTGTATGGAGTCCTCCACCCTCCCGCTGGTCTTCAAGGTTCCTCTGATCCTCCCTGTTAGTCCATAGTTCCATATCTTGGGTAGCGTTACATAGACAGTCCTCCCGCAATTTACTTGGGGGAAGCGAATCCCAAGCATACCTAGAATCCCTATCCCTATTAGTGACTCCTTCATTTGCCAACTAATTCGCTAACATATTAGCCTTCCTTTTCACATGCGCAAATCTGACAGTTTTTAGGGTTAGCAGGTGAGAATAGATGTGGTAAAAAACCTGCAAGAGCTTCCAGTGCTTCGACACTTTATCTAGAGAGGTGCCATTGCTAATATTTTTAGCTGCCCTAATAATTAATTCCAAATCCGCTTCAATTATAACCTTGTGTGAACCTGAATTCACCAGGATTTCCAAGCATTGCTCTAATGCCATAAGCTCATCCATGTTGTTTGTAGCCTTCCCCAAGTGGCCATCGAAGATCATCTGTATTTGTCCTTGATCGTCATTATGACACCCCCAAAGCCCACTAATCCTGGGTTGCCCTTAGCTACTCCATCAATATTGATTTTTAAGAAACCATAAGGAGGAGGCTTCTAGATGGTAGCACACGTGTTTAGAAGGTTCACTGTCTTCATTATTCCCAAAGGATTAATATATTAGAGCCCAGGTGAAGTAAAATTCTCTCCTCATGGGGCAGGGGAGGATCTTTAGGAAGGGTCCTTAGCAAGCTTCTAACTATGTCTTTGAGCTGCCTTATAATTTGCTCAATTATGTGTTGGGGCCTGTGAGTTTTGTTTTTGAAGATTCGAGTGTTGCGTTCTTTCCACACATGCCAGATGACAAAACCTGGAACCAAAATCCAGGCTTTATTAACTATCTCATTCCTTGATAAGTTCTTCCTCCAGTTCTTTAGAGTGTTGGATATGCTGAGACTGTCCCTATTAGTTTTTCTAAAGATAGCAGCCTCCCAGTCCCACACCTTTGAAGTGAAAGGACAGAGGTTGAGAAGGTGTTCAATTGTCTCCTCGTGCGCACCACAAAGGTAACACCTGGAAGGACCAATGAAGCCTTTCTTGAGGAGATTCTACAAAGTTAAGATTTTCCTTTGATGCACTAGCTAGATGGAAAGTTTTGTTTTCATCCAATGCAGACTTTGCTAGAGTTTCTTCCAGATCTGATTAGGATTCACAAAGTTAAATCCTGTGACTTCCTGTTTGGCCTCCTTGAGGTTAAATTTTCCTTTAGTGTTCTTTCCCCATCTTAATTGATATGTTGTGGAAGAGACAAGAATCCTTCTATGCTCGAGCTCCTGGGTGAGGGCTTCTGCCTTGGTTTTCAGCTGGTTTTCATCACTGTATCCTAGATCCTTCCACTCCCTCCATTTTCCATTGTTCCTTTCCTGATCCTAGAAGTCTTTTACCAGAACCATACCTTTGCTGTCTGTGTCATTTTTGAGATCTGAAAATTCACCCCTATAAAGGTTAGGTTCCTGTTGCCAGTTATCCTCCCAAAATCGAGAAAGATCCCCTGCCCGAATTTCCCAAAAACAATGGTGTTGAACAATGTTTCTATTATCCCAAGCAAGGTTCCAAATATGGGAGCCCCCGATTTTCCCTGACATTCTAATATGATGCTTTTCATGCCAACGCTTGGCATATTTTTGTTTCCAAAGCTTAGCCCAAGTGGCATTCGGTTCCTTAATCCATCTCCACCAAAGCTTGGCACCCGAGACTTTGCTGAGGGTCTCGGGATCATGAAGCCCCAAACCACCATGGCTCTTGGGCTTACAAAGCTTGTCACGAGCTACTAAGGCCCACTTCTTTTTCTCTTCCCCTCTGCCCCACAAAAAGCCCCTTTGAATGCTTCTTATTAGCTGCTTGATACCTTGAGGAGCAGAAAGAGCTGAAAACATAAAAATGGGAATGACCTGTAGGACCACCTGTGTGAGCACAAGGCGTCCTGCCAGATTTAGTGATCTGCATGTCCATTTTTTGATCTTTTCCTGAACTTTACTTAAAATGGGTTCCCACACTTTCTTGCTTAGAGGTTTGTCAGTAAGAGGAATGCTAAGATATTTGGAAGGTAGTTGTTCTCTTTGAAATCCAAGAATTCTGGTGATATTTCTCTGAATAACAATATTAGTGTTAAAGAAAAAAACTTTGGACTTGTTAAGGCTTACCTCAGTGCCTGCTACCATAGCAAAGTCATTTAAGATATTTTTGATTGCTCTGGCCTCCCTGATGGTAGGTATGCCCTGCAACATAGTATCATCTACAAATTGTTGATGAGTGTTTGCCTCTCCATCTGTGGTAAGTTTGATACCCTGAATTCTTCCTTCAGCATTTTCCATCTTAATTGCTCTACCTAGCCCTTCCATCACGAGGATGAAGAGGAACGGTGAAAGTGGATCTCCTTGTCTGAGCCCTCTAGAGGGAGTGAAGGTCCTAGAAGGAGCTACATTAAGCAGTATGGAAAAACTGGTTGAGGTAACTAATGTCGTGACCCATCTTATCCAGTTCTGATAAAAACCATAGGCTTTTAGAATTGCTCTTATGTAAGCCTAGCTTAATTTGTCATAGTCTTTCACGAGGTCTAACTGAATGATCATGCGAGCTTGTTTATGGCTTTTGAGAGAATGTACCACCTCATGAGCTTGGATGATATTGTTGAGGATTTGTCTTCCTTCCACATAGCCTATTTGTTCCTCCAAAATGAGAGAGAGTAGAAGTGGTTTGAGTCAATTGGTTATTACCTTGGAGATAATTTTATACACCACTTTACATAAGGCTATGGGCCGAAAACCATCCGGAGTCATGGCATTTTCTTGCTTGGGGATCAGAGTTATGAAGGATGCATTCAAAGCCTTTAGAACCTTTTTGGATCTTCTTGAGTCTTCCACAACCTCGAGGATATCAGGTTTGACAGTTTCCCAACAGGCCTTGAAGAAGTCTACATTGAATCCATCTGGGCCTGGTGCTTTTCCACTCTGCATTTCATTAATCACTTCACTGACCTCCTCTTCCGAAACTGGCCTATTGAGATTGTGGTTGTCCTCTCTGGTAACTAGCTAAGGGATATATTGAGTGAAATGTTCAATGAACCTAGATCTGTCCTCCAGAGGCTCCTTTGCAATGTTGCAGAAGTGCTGAACAAGGACCGATTCCATATCACTGTGAGAAACTAGCTCAATGCCTTGAGAATCTTTGATCTTTGTGATTATGTTGTGTGCCCTGTGAGCTATGGTGGTTTTGTGGAAGAATTTTGTGTTTCTTTCTCCCTCTTTAATCCATTGTATTCTTGATTTCTGCCTCCAGAAAATTTCTTCTTGTAAGCATCAGTTCTCCCATTCTTCCTACAGAGAGTCAGTTAATTTTTGCCTCTCTTCGGTGAAGCCATCTGTGATGATGATCTGATTGATCTCCTGGAGCTTCAGTTCAGTTTCTCTTTTGGCTTTGAAGATATCTCCAAATTCATTTTTGTTCCAAACTTTAAGACGAGATTTTATATGTTTAAGTTTCTATTGGAGCATATACATTTTTGAACCCTGAATATTCAACTCCTCTCTCCACCATGTCTCAACGTTATTAGTGAGATTAGGATGTGAGAACCAGGAATTTTCAAACCTGAAAGGTCTGTTTCTCGGAGTGCCCATAAAGGTGGATTCCAGCTGTATAGGCCAATGATCTGATCCTCCTAAGGGCATAATGGAGGCTGTCATGGCAGATCCTGAGAGAAAGAGGTCCTCTGAAATCATGAATCTATCATGTTTGGAAGCAACTTTATGGGCCCCTCCCCTTTTGTTGTTCCAAGTGAAGGTTCCATTTAATGTTTCAGTATCCACCAGCCTCATGCTCCCAATGAAGTTCTGGAATGCCATGGAGTCTCTGCCTAGTTGTCTAGTGCCTCATTTTTTTTCCGAAAGAGATCTTATCATATTGAAATCTCCTGCAACGATCCAGGGCAGAGTGGGATGTCTCTCTCTAAGTTCCTCCAGGGAAGTGAGAAGCTTGAGCTTATCTGCTAGATTTTGAGGTCCATAAACATTCATAATCATGTATATCTCCCTGTCCCCTACAGGTTGACATATCAGGGAAAGGTAGTTCCTGGATTCTTTAGCATCCAGAATTCCCCATTTTTGTGGGTTCCACAGAGTGAGAATCCCCCCTGCTGAATGTTCTGCCTTGACCTCTAAATACTCATAATTGAATAACCACTTATTATGAATATCTCTTATCTTTTCCATTGAACATTTTGTCTCTTGAATAAAAACCATGTCTGGTTTTTCTTCTTTCATTCTGTTACTAATATTTTTTTGTTTCCTTCTATTACCTATTCCTATAATGTTCTAGGTTGTGAACTTCATTAAGAAAGATTAGTAAAGGAATAACTAGTAAGATATTTCATGTTACCTAAATTGATCAACAGTTTTCCACATTCGTTCAGTAGTTCATTCTGCCTCTTTCTTCCTCTTTTCCTGCCTGAGTTCTTTGGAGATTGTGCTTGAGGATTCTCCATCATCTTGACTCCACTTGGCTCCTGGATTTCATGATTTCTTTTGACTCTTGCTCCCTTCACTTGTGACCTCCAAAGAAAGAGCTATTGTACTCTATCATAGTCCTCTTTTGGTAGGGAGTCCACCGCTATTTTTCTACCTTGTTCTAGAAATTTCTCTAGATCTAGATTTTCTCTATCCAGAATCTCCTATAAGTCATGGTCCTTTGTTCCTGCTTCACTTGAAGTCATCTCCTGGTCCCTACTGATCTCCATTAGGCTTGGTAGATCATCCTTTTGCTGGTTGTCTCCTGTCATATCCTCCATGTCATTTACCCTATCCTGATCTTTTGTTACATTCTCCATGTCCTAGACTGTCTCCTTGTTCCCCTCTTCTTCCTCCAGGATCTTGAAGCTGTTTTGTCTTGTGTGTTTGTCCTCATTTTCCTTCTTGTGTGGATGCTTTCCTCCTTTTCCTTTACTCCCAACTTTGGTGAAACCCTCGTGGTCTCTTTCGACAGTGGTTTTTTTATTATCTTCCCTGTTGATTGTAGGGCAGTCTCTATATAGATGCCCATGTTCATGGCATTTGCAGCATCTAAATGGTATGTGCTCATAGTCCACTGTCTGCACCCATTCTTCATCATATACTTCTAAAATGATCGCTTCCGACAGGGCTCTAGATAGATCCATTTCCACACATATTCGGGCAAAGGAGGTATATCTCCCTTTCAGAGTTGCCTCTGAGATTTTTAGAAAATGTCCCAGCTTGTTGCCTATGGTTTTCAAAGATTATGGTAACCAATAATCTAGAGGAAGGGAATATAGTCTAATCCAAACCGGTACTGAAGTGAATGTTTCATGTTTCGGGACAAAGTTCATCATCCATGGCCGCATGTAGAGTCCTGCCGCAGCATAGAAATAGGCCCCCCCTTCAAACACTTTGTCTTTGTCTTCTAGGCTTGTGAACACTACTGTGAAAAAACCCTTAGAACCTAGATGTAAATGTATTTCCCCCTTTGGCTTCCAATGGCTCCTTATCCAAACATGTAAAGCCCTTTCCATCAGCCATAGCCCCATGAACTTGCATATAATTGCATGCTCCATCATATGATCTCTATGAGCTTGTATCGCTGGGTCGCTTAATACGACCCAAGGAATAATGCCTGACTTGGGCTTGCAGACTCCCGTGGTCTTTTTGGAAGCCGGTTTTTCACTACTGCCTCCAATCTCCTTTTCTTTTCTCATTTCCTGTTGATCCCCTTCCTGATCCAGATGTCCCCTGACTTTTGGTTTCTGAGATTTTGTCCAATGGTTTTTTGAAATGTTTATTTCCCACTGACTTCCTCCTGTGACTACCTAGCTGTAGGAGGGAGCAGCACTCCCCCCTGCACTCCCTGCCATGGTACCCTGAATCCAAAACCCTGTCTTCAACTCCAACCCTAACTTCTCCGCTCCTCCTCCCCAGCTGGTGATTTTCTTGACATCAAGAGAATCGTAGTCAGATTCAACTGATGTTGTAACTTAATTTTACCTCTGCATTTAATTCTTTTTAAATTCATAGTTCTTTCAAAAATTCAGTTAAAATTTGTTTTCAACACTTTGTAATTAGTGAGCAAGTCCAAATGTTTCTTTTAAAATTTCTATCGACGCTAAAAAATGATTTAAATTGTTATTTTATGTAAATATTAAACTATTTTCGAAGGAGATAAATGGCGAGCACTTTCCAATGGCCAAGGTCTCGCCCACCCAAATCAATAGCTATCATGCAATTGTGGGACCACCCACACTCCCGATGGATAATGAAGGGGGGTCCGCAAAGTTATTTTCAATTTACTACTTCTCTTGACGTGGAAAATTCCCAGTCCTTGTTGGACCCCTCCATTCTAAACCATTTACCGCCTACCCCCCGCAAACCACTTCTGCCCGTTGCCAATACATTCGCCAACATGCCTACTAATCTAGTATGCCACTAACGCCTCCCGCTAAAATAACCATCACCAAACCTTTCGGTAACTTAGCAGATTTATCCATTAAGAGATTTAATGCTCCGTCCAATGTTTTGATTAATATATTTTGGCGTTCCAATAATGGTGATTGGAATTAGATAATTGAAAACCCATTCCAAATTTAAATCTTGGCTATCACTCCATTACTCATCCTTTCGCTATTTTTTCCCAAAGATCTCTAGCATACCAAACAATGACCAGTTCCAGCAATATTTTGTGTTATCATCCATCAATTTGACTGAGTAATTTCTTAAGTTATTCTTTGTTCTATTAATTTCTTGAAATGGCTAGTGAAAAGTGAAAATCCAAAATAGTTGTAGAGAGTCTGACCCTACCCGCTGTCATTCACTTGGATGAATTATATTTGATCGATACACAATACAAAATTACTGAAACCCAATGTGAATTCAATTTGTATGAACTCCATAGTTGGGCATATCAAAAATTTGAGGATTCGAGTGATGAATTTTATTTCTGGGAGACAATGATGCCTCAATTTTGTTTTCCCCAAAGCTATCACTTTCTTGAATTTATTATATGGGGTGAGAGTCGTTACTTACCCAACCAAAGAGCCATAGTGGCTAGAAGCAATGAAATTGTATTCTCAATAACCCCTTAATCCATTTTTCAATCTTTGTAGATCAATCCCCAAGGCCCCCTTCATCCTTTTTCGAGTGATTCCCTCATCGAAATTTACAAGAAGCTTACATTTCAGCAACGAGCTAACCTTTTTGAGTAGTGTATGCCTGAAATTTCAAAATTTCCTAGAACCAATCCACCATATTCTTCTGAAATTTTTCCAGAGATGTCTAGGAAAGTTATTTCTATTTCTTCTTGTCTTTTAGGGCATCAAACTGATCAATGGGTAGATGAAGTCATCCTTGGATTTATGTTAGTATTTTCATCTAGAAAGAAACCCTCATTTCTTTTTAATTTGAGCCAGTTTTTATCAGATATTATCCATGAGAAATTCATAAAATTCAATGTTGATGGGTCTTCCAAACATTATTGTGTTCTGTCTACCTGTTTTTGTATCATCAGTCTGAGAGGTTTAAATTTCCATTACAAGAGTTGGATTCATAGGGAAAACAACAATCTTTCATCCATTGGACCTCTTTGGTTAGAAAAAACACAGAGGAATACTCTTTCATTTATTTTGTTAATCAGTTTTTGCATATGGCATTATGTCTTTTGAGCAGTGATGTAGTTCCTAGTGTCTCCAAAGAAATAAAAATAATTTTACATCTCAATGAACAATCTAAGGTTGGATATTGGTGTCTTTATCAAAATTTTATAGAAATAGACTCTATGGCTATGAACTTCCTCCTTATAAATTGCCAATTTTCCTTCCTATGAGGATTTTTTATTTAAAAATCATTAGGCAGAGAATTAATATGGATGAAATCCATTTTGTGTCAAGGAAATAGAAAGCTCAATTCATGTTAAAAGCATAAATTGGTCCATTTGTTTTTAACACCAGAGAAATAGAGAAGGAAGTGGATAGTCTACTCAAAAAAATGAAATTCAAGTTAAGTTTTAGTTGGCCTTATGACCCACTGGGAATAATTTGAAAGATAATATCTGAGCAAAAGTCAACTGCTTGTGTTCATATAGTAAATCCAAAGAGTGATCAGTTTGCAAATAGAGAATAATTGGAAGAAAACACATTATAAGAAATTGAAGAACAAACCTTGACACAGACGCTACTAGAAACTCCAAGATTAAAGGAAAAGGAATTGAAAAGTCCAAGATAAAGTGTGTAACCTACAAGTTTAAGACTTAAAGGAAATGGTTTCAATTTTTTCAAAATGAGGAATTCAATCAATATAGAAGAGGAGTCGTCAATAGGTAGAAATTTAGAAGAACATACTACAACAGTATTATTAGGTGAGCTTGTATTTTCATTTCAACAAACTGAGTAAACAACTCTTGATTCTCCTACTTCTATTGTTTCTCCATCTGAAGGAAAACAAAGTATGTTTTCTAGATTTAGAGAGATGAAGAAAAAGAAGGAGACATTGAAAAATTCCACATATACTTAGTTTTGGAAACAATCATCCACCCCTCAACATAGGCTCTTATCTACACTAGACCCTAATAGAGGGAAATTTTAGTTGGCATTCCTTGAGACAGAAGTACTAGTTCCTAAAATTACAGATGACTATAAGACGTCTATGTTTCCTTTTGATGCCAAGTAGATACACCCAATAGATTAGTTTCATCTCCACAAATTGGCAGGAGAGATGATTTATTCCTCACTAACAAGCTTAGCTATGGCAACATCTAAATTGCAAGCACATCTAAATAATATTCATTCACAACTCAAGTTAGATAGAATGTTTTCCTTAGCGAAGGATACCATAATCAAAGGGCTAGAAGATCTGGTAATAAAGATAGGATTAGATCCTAATGATGTCAATGCTGCTGAAGGAATAATCAAGAGCAAGAATTCAGATACACAAGCACTTAGAAAGCAGCTGAAATTACCTACAACAGAGCATCCACAAACTAAAGAACTAGGGAAGCTTGAGAAAGAGAAACAAAACATGTTGAAGATGATTGTGGAGAAGAACATTCAAATACAGAAAATGGAGGATGATATGGAAATCCTGTTAAAAGAAAAAAACAACAGACAAGTGCAGGGACCTCTACAGTATAGACAAAGACAACGAGTGAGGAAGCATTAGAAAAATTATTAAAGGGCATGGGAGATTTATCCCTCAGGATTTTGGAAATTGAAAATTTAAAACCAACACTGTAGAGGATTGAAGAGAATAAAATAAAATCATATAATGCATATATATTGGAAATATAGAAAAAATTCAAGCTAACTAAGTAGCTTGAAAAGTATGCAAATGAATCACTCACATCACAAAAATTATCTGGAGAAAAAGGAAAAGATATGGGTTGATATTAATTCAACCATTTTAGATCTTTGGACATCTATTGAGATTATCTTTGAACAGGAAGAATTGGTAATAAAAGTAAAGGAAGACATAATATAAATTAAAGAAGACTTGGATCATAGGCCAGGGGAGGCAACGAAGATTACCAACGTTCTGAATTCAAAGACCAAGGATGAATTGGAAGACTTAGGAATTGAATATATGATTGACACAGTACTAGAAGTCAAAAAATTTTTGACTAAAACAAATTTAATGTTACAATTAGAAAAAAATGTCAAAACTTAGAAATGTAGATAAATAAATTTCACAGAAAAATTACAATCCTACATCAAAAAGGACTTCCATCTCTCAGAGATTCTAGTGGCCAATTGACTCCCCTTGAAAATTTCCAGCATAAATTACAAGACATAGCAGAAGACAGGTCAAAGTTTTTTAATGTAAAGGGAGTCATAAGTGGTAAGGATTTTCTAGAAGGTCTAGAATATGACTTATTTATCCATCATGAAATTCAACATTTATTTATTACCAGACCAACTTTTGAAAATCAAACAGAGATGGATGAATGATACAAAAGGGTGGTTAAATTCTCAATTCCATATAATGAAAGATGGGACAAGTTTCTCGAGCTTATTGAGTAAACTAAATGCAGCATTTTAGGGTAGAAGCATAGGAAAACATGAGCTGAATACATATTTTCAGTTGCATGTACAACAAAAAGATGAGCACACAAAGAATAAATAGGTTTTCAGGTAGCAGTTACAAACATCACCCTCAAATAGAGTGTTGAATATAAAAATCAGTTTCAGAAAAATCAGTTTTTATATTATATTAGTTTGATATATCCAAATCATTTTGGATAACATTTTATTTTGTAAAGGATTGTATTAGATTAGATATTTTTGAATTACACTCTATAAATATTTTTTAATTTGAAGTAAGAAAGGTTGAACCCTTGTGATAATCTAGATACATTATTGTACTATTTTGAAAGTTATTATAGATAATCAAAGGATTTTGACTTCAGTCTTATCAACATTTGTGTTCATGTGAGATTTTCTAGTATATTCATCTCTTTTTTTCATCATATATTCAAAGTAACATAAGAGGTAGGGTAAGGCTAAGTTAAGTATTAACTTCCCTAACATCCCACTACAAAGTTTTCATCATTATGGGGATTAGCTAATTGAATAATTTGTTTGAATTAGTTCCTCTACACCTTTAAATTGTTTCCTTTTGTCGTCTCTTGAATATATATTTTTTTGGTTGTAGATCCTTTTGGATGCATCTACTATGTCTAGTGGATTAAGTATTCAATATGAATGTTTAATCATAATACATGTTATCCCTTTTCTTCTTTCAAAATCAATTCGAATATTTCATGTTGTTATGAATGAAAATCAACCCTTTGAAATTCGAGGGTTTTTGGATTATACAATTGTTAATGGTTTAATTCATTGGTCATCCAATTAAAACCCTTACTTAGATTATTTTGCACAGTTCCCGAGCCTATAACTGTGTACAAAGATACAACAATAGCCATAGTAAAATCATGGTCAACAATATACAAGCCATATTCAAATTATGGTCATTCATAGTGAAACTATATTCAAACCATGATCAAGTATAATCAATCAATTCAACAACGTTGAACATAGTCAAATAATGGTCAATGATAGGCAAATCATGTTCAAGCATAGTTAATCATTATCAACCATAGTCAAACCATGGTCAACCATAGTCATACAATCGTTAACCATAGTCAATACATAGTCAACAATATTTAAACATGGTGAACATGGACAACTATATTCACCTGTCCTCAACCATAGTCAAACAATTGCTAAGCATAGCTATGTTCACCCATGGTTGAATCATGCTCACCCATAGTCAATGTTTAATTAAAATGTTTAATAATATTAATATGGTTTAAAACACATCGGCTTGCTAATGTGGTTGACTATATCTGACTATGTTGGACTATGTTTGATAGTCAACACTCTTCAACTTTAGTCAAACATGATTGCTTATTATAATTATTGATTAATATTAAAAGTAAAAAATAGTTAATCACACTAGTCAAGCATAGCCAAACAAAGTCACCCATTGTAGGTAATGTTTAAATAGTTGATCATGCTCAAACTTTTTCAACCCTATGTTTACCATATTTAACAATAGTCAACCTTGTTCACTCAATGTCATCCTCATCCAACATAACTCAATCATATTCAATTATCGTCAACCATGCTTGACTAAAGTCAAATATTGTTAACAATGGTCAACTACAGTCATACTTGGTCAGTCACAATCAAGATTTAAAAATATTTAATAATAACAATATTAGTGTTAATGAAGTTAACTAATAATAATAATATTGTAACGTCAGAATTTTACGTAAATCTATCCAACATCAAAATGTGACAAAAATTATTGCATTGCCACAACCATTGATGCAATGTTACATTACATTGCAGTTCATCCAACATCGCAATGTGAACAAGGTATAGTCAACCACATCTAATAATGTGGTTCAGTATGTTTGACTATGTTTGAGAATCAATAGCCTTCAACTTTGATCAAACATAATTTGATAGTGAAACGTATTGATTAATATTAATAATCAAACATGTGACATCAAAATGGTATAAAAATCAATCCAACATCACAATGTGCAAACATTGTCACAATATTACATTACCTTACAATTTATCCAATGTCACATACGACATTACAAAATTAGTGAACCACATAATGTGGTTTCCTATGTTGGGTTTGACTATGTTTGACTGTCAACACTCTTTGAGTTTAGGAAAAAAAAATCACCTATTAATATTATTAATCAATATTAATAGTCAAACATAGTGAACCACATTACTTAAACAAAATCAACCTTTATAGACAATTTTTAGATAGTTGACCATGATCAAACTTTTCGAACCCTATGTTTATCATATTTAACAATAGTCAACCTTATTCACTCATAATTATATTCACTCAACATAACTCAACCATGTTCAATTATAGTCAACCATGGTTGAACAAAGTCAAACATTATCAACCTTAGTCAATTAAGGTCATCCTTGGTTAGCCACAATCAGCCATGACCAAGGATTATGGTCAACCAATATCTCTATGGTTAAAATGGTTGAACATGGTCAACCAAGGTCTCTATGTTTGGATATGGTCAAGCATAACGGTCAACCAATTTATGTATTGTCAACCATGATCAACCATGGTCAACCATTTCCAACCATGTTTAACCATGGTCAACCGTGATCAAGGTCTCTCTCATTGAATTTGGTCAAACATGATCAACCATGGGCAACACTATTGAACCATGGTTGAATATGATCAATAAAGGTCATCCATGATCAACTATGGTCAACCATGGTCAATCAACGTCAACCATCATCAACATGATCAACCATGATCAAACATGTTCAACCATGACCAATCATGGTCAACAATGGTAAACCATCATCAACCATGGTCATAATGGTCAATCAATGTCTCTATGGTCAACCACGGTTGAATATGGTCAGCCATGATTATTGTCTCTATGGTAAATCATGCTCAATGATGATCAACCATGATCAACAATAATAAATAATGATCAACCATGGTTGAATTTGTCAACCATGATGAACCATGATCAAGGTATTTCTAGTTGAATTTGGTCAACCATGATTAATGATGGTAGAAACCATGGTTTAATATGGTCAACCATGGTCAATTAATCTCAACCTTGATCAACCATGGTCAACCATCACTAACCATGATCATAATGGTCAACCATGATCAACCATTGTAAACTATGGCCAACTGTGGTTGAATATGGTCAACCATGATCAACCATGGTCACCCATGACAAACCATGGTCAAACTTGGTCAACCACAGTCAACCATGATCATCCACAGTTGAATATAATCAACCATGATTAAATATGGTCAACCATAATCAAGGTCTCTATGGTTGAATATGCTAAACCATGATACAAAATGGTCAAGCATGATCAAGCATAGTCAACCATGGTCATTTTTGGTCAACCATAGTGAACCTAGAACATTCCATGCTCTACCAACTCATCATGGCCAACCATGTTCAAACATGGTCAATCAAGGTCTCTATGGTTGAATATGGTCAACCATAGTGATCAATTGAGATAGCTATGGTTGAATACGTTCAGTAATGGTCAACCCTCTTCAATCATGGTCAACCCCATCAACCATCCAACCATTAATGTAACTATTTTGTAACATTATCATTAACATTAATATAATCTTAACCATGGTAAACCTTGATTAACTCATCAACCCTCATCAATCATGGTAAACCATGTTCATTGAATCAACCCCACACATGTCCATTGTAAGTAGCACAACGACATTTACTAATGTGGTTGATATACGTCGTTCGACAACATTTTCCACCTTTTCTACATCAATTGGTGTATGAAAATGACATTGATCAACACATATCAACCACATTAGTAAATGCAGTTGTTCTAGTTTAACAATTAGACATTGTAATAGTAGGGTGTTCCTCTAAACAAGTGGGTTCACTTCATGAAATCAATAAAAGATAGCGAGAGTAAAATAGTAGCTCACAGATATACCACGAGAACTTTCATAATGATGTTTTATTTTTTTTCCATGTAGGTAGAGTCTAGGGCAAGATATCCTTAATGGGAATAAAATAGCAATTTTTTCACAAGTTATATTATGTTATCAAGATTATTTAAGACCTAGAAAACATGGAATTGTCATGGGATAGTTTATTTCCCCTGTAATTTTCACTCCTAGTCTTTCCTCATAAAATATAAATAGATGAGTTACTAAAAAATATACCTCACACAAATGAACTGCTCCACACCTCATACTTCTCATAATAATGTTCCTATTGTAGCATACTATAAGTAGCATAAGAGGCCACTCGATTGCTCTTAGGAAAATATTTATTGGAAAGCATCAGTTTATCATGTCGAAATGTGAGTATTCAAGAAAGTAATGAAACTATATATTTCCTTCATAGTATAATTACTAATTTTATGCATAATAAATGGATGCCAAGAAACTATTGTTTACAATGTAGTTTTTATATAATATATTCAAATATAGACTTTTTTATTTCTCTAAACATTTCTCTGTTTAGTTACCATCGAAATTTAGATCCAAACAAGGTGAAATTTAAATGGTGGATGAAATCTATTTTCGATGTATACTTCCTTTTTTTAATGAAGAACTTTACAAAACAAAATATCATGCTTATAGATGGAAGCAAATTGAAAATTATGATAGGTTTCGAAGTAATATTAAAATAATGATACATTTCCAACTTTTTAGAATGAAAACAAATAATTGAAGCAAGGGATTGAACAACTTCGTGGAGAGATTCGACTAAGTGTAGGTGTTATATATCAACAGTGTAACACCCCTAGATAGTAATTCATGAATTTTATTATTTAATTATGACTGGAAAGGTTAAAAAGAGTAGAGTTGAGTGCCTTATGTAAATATTTACTTTTCATTAATGAAAAATAAATTATTTTTGTTGTTAACATTCATGGTAATGTGTTAAGGGGTGTGATGTGAAACTTAACTCCTAAATGTCAGAGAAACAATTGGAACTAGTTATGCCCAGGAAGAGAGAAAAAGAAAGAAGGAAAAAATTTCTCCTTTTTCCTATATTTTGTTGAAGAAGGCAGAGACAAACAACAAGAAAAAAAGACATGGCTAGAGATAAATGTCATGAGGTGGGATCTATATAGGAATATTGTCGGAGAGAATGATAATTATTCCTACGTGTAACCAGTGGGAGAGAAATACTAGTTTGAACCTAAGGAAGAGATATATATGTTGCTTTAAGGGTTCAAGAGAGAAATACTTTAAATGTTCCTCAACTATTTCTCTGACAATGAGGAGTAGAGCTCGGGGGTAGCTATTCGTGGAAACCATCTTACAATTGGGAGGACCATGATAGCCCTTTATACATTCCCAGGTTGATCTTAGATAAGTAACTTTCCCAGTTTAATTCTACTATTGAATAGATATGGCTGAGAAAGTAGAGTACATATTTAAATTGGTATATGTGTATTATTGTGATGTTGTAAATGTGTAACATATAGTTGTATGAGTGGGTATAGGTATATGCATTCCTAACTTGTAACGGGTCAAGGAGAAATGGTAAACTTGGAGGATGTTTATGGAGGATAAGGTAAATTCTAATACTAGAGCTTCTAGAAACATGTGGATGCGTGTAAGGGTTTTTATTAAACAAGTGTAAAAGTTTCCAACTAATCCTACCATTCTAGTTTCTAGGTCATTATTATAAATAGTGAGGTTGGAGTATTTTAAAGAAACTATTTAAAAAAATATCAATATATATGTATACAGTAAACTATAAATAGTTGACGGTTGAACAATAAATATTGAGCCTAAGTGTTGTAGTTGCTACAATAGCACAAAAATTTCGAATTTCTCAAAATTTTGGAGACCCCCTATATTGAATTTCTTGTCATAGTTTTTATCCACTCCCTCCTAGGGTTAAAACACTTTTAAAACCAATCTAGGTTACCTTTGGTCCTAATCAGAAAATACCTAAAACCCTAAAATCCTAGGATCTAAGTTTTTCTCCAGGTCACAAATTTCAACTTCAATCTACAGTCACAATTATTCTACCCTCTATAGTTATAATTAGCGACCTTCCTTGTACTCCTATTGCTAGGTCACATATGTACATTCCAAGCATATAGTCACATTTCACTACGAGTTATGATCGCGACTTGCGACCTCCCCTTAACCCTAAAATTACGACCTGCAACTTATATAAACCTATCATGAGCCACCAAGTGATAGTGAAATTTTCTTAAGTGATGCAAAGGTCCTAAGTCATACCTTTGGGCATGATACTTGACTTTCAATGTCCAACCTGTGACCTCTTCAGGTCATGAGGTTGCACCATAAGCTCGCATCCCTGATGCGACTACTCAATGCAATTACAACTTTTGACCTCCCAATATGCTAGTCATATGTGACAATTTCTCCACACAAATTCCTTCGATGATTTCCTCTCACATTTGGGGATCTCTTTATAAAACATTTTCACCCCACGTACCATTTCATTCTATGTCATGCAACTAGGTAAGTGACTCCTTTGCAACTATTTCCTGTGAGTGTGAACTCCTCACAAGTAAGTAATGCACGCTCATTATAATAATTACTTTTGTTGTGAATGGTCAGGTGTTCGACTCCTCAATGTTGTGTCTCTATGTCTACCCTCGCTCACCCTATGCATTTAAAACTCAACGTTGGGCATTTCTATTGAACCTATCCGCATTCTTCCGTTAAATTTCATCACATCCTAGGAATTCACCCAACACTATTACTCTTTATCTCGGTCATTATGACCACACCCTCAATTCGTATTGTTTGAGTTCAATCCTTGAGGCCTCATGAGTCACGTTCAATGTGTCATTTCTAAACTATAAATCGAAGTCCCTCACTATTCCCTATCATACCTAGGGCCTACGTTTTAGTTCCTCATTCCCAATGATATTGAACCTTCTAATCTAGGCTCATGATTAGGTCCTATTAACACCCACTAGGGTCATAAGCATGTGTTGTTAAGATTTCAATTCAGCACTAGGACCATGGAGGTCTGATCACTTTTTTCAGGCTAGTTGTTTGAATGAAACCCCATGCCCAAGTTCCATTCTAGCTTGGGCATCATACCTACACCCACATATTTTTTGACTTTCACATGACTAAAAATGTTGAAACTTCTATCACCCATCGCTCTCCCAGTAGCCATCCAGGGTCATGACTTTTCAATAGTTACAAGTCATGACTTTGATGAGGTGCACATTCCATCCTTCAAGCTACCCATCGAATGATGCAACATGCCTAGACTAAAAAACCTCATGACTCAGCCACTTCACTTGGATATCCATTAGTCACAATACACATCAGAAATGACTATTCTTATATGTGATCTCCCTGCAAGTGAAGCCTATGACCTACCTTATCACTAAGGTATGTGACCAATCCACCCTTACTATACCGCGAGTCACAAACTGAAGCAACAAAGTTCATCTTCATATGCAACATACTATGTCCAATAGGAATCCGACTATGTGACCTGCCCTACTTATGGAATTTGCAACCTGTCATACAACCTATAATTATGACCTCCATAAGAGCCTTCTTCCTACCAATACCTAATTTCCCATGCACAATAATTTCCCATACCCAATATTCCTGTATTTTCTTCTTTGGTGATTGTCATTATCTATGTTCACATTTATTACCTTGGATAACATTTTTGAAATTACAGGTACTATTGACTTAGATTGCATGAGCATATCATCTTTTTCTAGAGAAATGATGCCATGAGTGGTTAAGTGTTTTCGTAAAGGTTTAGACAACAATTTTGCTAGAGTTGAAAGTACTATTGAAGGATTTGTAGAAAATCCATCGAATTTTCCCATTTATGGAGATATTGCTACAATATTGACAAGAAAACAAAACTTTCGTGGTGGGATATTTACTCAAAGTTTGCAAACAAAGACATCCTGTAGGTTCAAGAGGATTTTAAAGTATACACGAACATCAAGAAATCTTGGTTGCACAAGATGCCACACACCCACTAATGGTCCCATGTGCTAAAACACTATAATGGATATTGCAACATGCATATGAAGATCACTTGGCAATATGGGTGCATACTGGAAAGATTATTTCATCCCTTACCACTGTCGAAATTGCAACCTATTACAAGCTTCTTGAGTCAAAAAAGGCCTTCAACAAAAAACGGTTAACAAATTTTAATAAACCTACCAAGGACATGCTAATATCATGGTGGCAGGAGCCAACCAAGTTCAAGATCAAGGAAGACTAGGTTTATAAGATAGAAGGCCTCCAGAAGGTGTATCAGTTAATGGCAGCGATGATAACCATCTTGTATGGGAGGGTAGATATTCATAATTTTCAAGGATGAAGGGTCACTTTGATGCAGAAGGTTGGTACAAAGGGAACAATATTTAATCGGAAAATCATTCTTACATCCTCACTCAATTCAAACATTCAAGCAGCCAAGAGTCCAACAAAAGTTCAACCATCAAAATTGTATATGCCTTCTTATCTCCTTGATTCAGTTTGTGAAAAATGTGAAATCGAGGGATTGAATTTAAAATGGACCGCAAAAATGCAATAGCTTGTACATATTCATTATAAAATCTTTTGGAGAATAGGATATAAAGGAATATACAAAATTATTGTAGAATCTTTCCTTTCTCCTTTGTATCTCGCACTCTTTGGTGAAGACCCTCCATGTATGTCTGAAAGAGATAGTAACACACTCCCTAATGTTGAAGATTAGTTCCCTATTAGAGAAGAAACCTATATTATGGTTTTCGGTGCTTACAAACCTCTTCACGCTCTCCCCATGCTAGTGAAAAGTAAGGTGATTTTACATGAGGTTTCCTAGCAATTGACTAATGGGATATCCATTAGTAAAAAGAAAAAAGGGGTTGTGGACTATGTTATCTTTGACAATTGGATCTTATATCCTCAAGAACTTTAAGGAGGCCAAAGTAGAAGACGAGGAATTGAATGGTTTCTATTTGATTGATTTAAGGTTCTAAAAATATGATTAGAAAGGTAATGCATCTTCACATTATAAGTGAACTGGCTTTGAATGGTCTTATGCTCATTATAAATATGATGATGATGATAAGATCAAGAAATTTTATAACGCTTCAAGGGAAGTAAGACCAAATGAACAACTAGGAAAAGAGGGAGAGAAATTGGATAACGATCCCTAAGAAAGCACGAGTCTTGAGTTCATGGAAGCCATTCTTAAAAGGAAGAAAGGGAAATAAATACATAAAGGAAAACAAAAGAAATAAAAGGCTAACAAGTAGGAAGGAACCCAAAAAAAACAACAGGAAGAGGATGAAACCCTAAAGAATCAAGAAGAAGAACAGAAGGGAAAAGAGGAGTGCATAAATAGCTCAAACTAAATAATAAATGAAGAAGAAAAGGGAATACAAATGACTCATAAGGGAATCATAAGAGAGAAACATGAAAAAGAACAAGAGGATCGAAAGAAATACAAGGAAGAACTATTGAAAAAGACAAGAAGAGGAGGAAACGAGGAAGAAACTATAAGAATAAGAACAAAAAAAGAGAGATAAAGAATAAAGGATACATGAAAAGGAGGAAAATGCCAAAATGAAACAACAAGCTCTCACCAAAAAAATCAAGAAATACCTGCTTAGAGAAAAAGAGAGAGAAACAAAAAATGATCAACAAACACAGGGCAATTGGAATTTCCTACCTTGAATTTTTCACCATATACTCCCATCACCAATGGGCATTTTCCACTACAAGAATTGGCTATTCCAGAGGAAGAAGAAGAATAAGTATTGGACATTTATAGGCTCACCTTTGATCAGGTCTAATGCAAAATTATGTAAGAAATGCAGAAGTTTTATGCCAAGAATCTAGCTAAGCCCATATTAGTAGTAAAAAAGAAAGAAATTTTCATTAACACCCCTATGAACCAAGAAATAATTGCCTCAACTAGAAGCACTTTGTGACAAATACAGAGCTACATGTAAATATATTAAATAAGCAAGTTTCTGATCTAAAATCTAATCTTGTTGCTTTTGAACAAAGAGTTTCACAGGTGCAGAGTGAGAACCAGACCTTGCTCATATCTCACTCTTACGGTAAAGGCTTACAATTATCCCTCTCATATGAATTACAAATACTATCAGAGAAATGGACTTGGTTTATAATGAAATGATGACCCTACATTAAGGCGTGGCCCCACTCCAGAACATGCCCAAAGAATCAAAAGAAAGGGGAGTGATGATCAAAGTAGCCTTAACAACATATGAAAATATATGTGAATGTTTTGATCAATACGCTGTTGTACCTGAAGAACTTCAAAGGAAGGATTCAATCACAACCAAAAATGAAAAAGTGGTCATCCACATCAAGATGCAATCACATGATAAATTAGATAGAGATATGGAGAAGGTGATAACATCATACCAACACTTACTTATCCCACTAGGGTCTCTTTTCGAATTGCATAAAATTCCTTCTATTGGTTGATTGGTTGAAACCATAACAAAGGAGGAAATAAAACAAGAGATTCAAGAATTTGTATAGCCCATCAAACAAGCCACTGCAAGGGATGACTTGGAAGTGACAAAGAATATGGTTACTCAATATGTGGTTGATTCGTTAACACTATATACTAAGCTTGTGACTCTCTCAAACTAGAAACAGGGCAAGACACCCACCCTGGTACCATATGCACTTGAGTGCCTACAAAGATATGTGACGAGCTACAAAATTGAATTCTGACTCTTGCGAGAAAGTACAAGTTATGGAAAGCATATTTGGTTTGATAATTAAAACATGATGTCCTCGACCTTTCTATTATTACATTACTTGACTAATATTACTTATTTTCTTAATATTAATGTGAATTGTATTTTGTTGAGAATACATTAGCTCATAGAATAGAAAAGGTCTTATGGACTATGAAAAGTCACTGAGGGTATGTGAAAAGTCACGGAAGGTGAAAGGTCACCTTATATTATATAAATATGTTGTCATGGATCAATGAAAGGGACTTTTAGTTTGGGATTGAATTAGTGTATATTGTTTCAGAGGTAACAGACCTTTGGTGAAGGCAAATGTTGATTTTGCAACTCAACTTATGGATGTCATGGACATTTCATGTCATAATGTTATGATTATTTGAGATTTTCAAGCCCTTTGAGCCTAAGTATGCAATTCTCTCATGTTTCATCAATCATTTTAGGATTTGTCTTGCGGTGATCAGATGGTATGTATTGTGCTTATTTTATGATTATGTTAGTGAAGTTCCAACAAATCCCATGTCTTATTTTATTTAAGGCATCCATTTCCTCTTTCATTGCTACTTTCCATTTATTACTATCAAATACTTTCATTGCTTCCTCATAATAACTAGGTTCTCCATTATTATCAATTAAAGCAAAAGATGTAGCAAAAGTCATACATCTAATTCGTGTAGATCTTCATATGAGTTTTTGCAATATTTCCTTAGTTTCACAAGAAATTTGTGTATCCTCATATGATTATACGAGAATTTCTTCATGTACATGTTCATTATACTCCTCCCTTGAGGATGATTGAGTTTCCAATTGAACTGGTTGATCCTGTGGTACTTTTTCCTATTACATTTCACCATCTACATCTAATTTTATGAGTGATGATTTAAAGATGAAATCTTTTTTAAGGATGATATTGTGGGTTGTAGGATCCCATAATCTATATCCATTAACTCCACCACCATATCCAATAAATATCAGTCTTTTTTATTTTGGATCTAAATTAGAACGTTGATTCTTTGGAATAACACATAGGCATCACAACAAAAAAGTTTAATATTTGAATAATCACAAGATTCACCTGTCGATACCTCTTCTAAAATCTTAAAGTTAATTGCAGTTGATGGTGACCAATTTACCAGATAGCATGATGTAAAAACTACTTATGCCCACAATTTCTGCTGCAACTTGGCATTACCGAGGATACTCCTTTCTCTCTCTAGAAGAGTCTTATTCATGCATTCAACAACACAATTTTGTTTAGGAGTATAAATCGTAGTTTTATGTCTTTTGATCCCAATTTTATTGTAATAATTTTCAAATTCCTTTGAAGTAAGCGTGGTTCCATGTTAGTTCTCAAACATTTAATTGAGTTGTCAGTGCTCTTTTCATCCAAATCTCTCTACTTCTTAAAAGCATCATATACACCAACTTTTCTTTTTAGCAAATATATCCACACCTTTCTAAAGTAATCATCTACAAACCTTACAAAATATGAAGATCCTTCAAAATAGACTTTAGGAGATGACCCCCAAATATATGAATGGATGTAATCAAGGATACCTTTACTAACATGTTTGCCTCATTTAAATCTATGTCTAGATTTCTTTCCATAAATACAATGCCACATAGATTCAAATTCATAAATTTCAAGCTTGAAAATAACTTATGATCAACCAATACCTTCAGCCCTTTCTCACTCATATGACCCAAGCACTTGTCATAGACCTAGGATACCATATTATAATATATACCTTCATTACATGCAATAAGAGATAATTTCGTTTTTCAATATAGTAATAAAAATTGTGCTAATCTTCTCTTAAATAATGTGGAATGGCATAAGGCTTATGTCTACCCTTATGCACATAACCATTAAGTTATATATTTTTTGAGTTGTAATGCATGGTTCAATATTGTGGTGCCTTGGTAAATATCCTTCCCTTCCCAATATGCACTATGTGGGAATTGACAGTTCATTTATTAACCCCCTGCATTGTCATACTTAGCTAAGGTTGAATTTTGAAGTATTAACACTATAATTATATCTTAAACATTAACATCTATGGTAATATGGTGCAACCATACCTTAACTATTTTAACTGTGTCTAGGGTGAGGAGGTTAACTATGCGTTAAACATGGCGATACTACCTCGCAACTCCTCCACTCTCTTGCATACACCTCTTTTATGCTCACATGATTATCAAATCCATTCACATGCGTACTCAATATTCGAGGGACTAGTAATCAAGGGTAGAGATTTATGCAGGTAAAATTGACAGTGATCCTGCATTTGAATTAACCCTAGCCCCATTGTATGCCTTTCACTTGGTAATATTTTCATTGCAACGATTGGAGTTCTGTGAAGGTGATACCTAGCTCTGTCCAGGGTTTCTCATGGCGGCTTCGTCCCTAGTTGTTCAATTCTCCTGCGCTCTCACAACAACTAAGACTTACTAAGTAAAACAAGACCTGATAAAACCATCTTGTGCGCTATTCCTACATGATTTTTGGCATATGTGTGAAGAATTTCTCTATTTTGCAGGTTTGTACTCAAGTTGTGGGAGGCAATCCTTCTACCTAGATGACTTAAGGCCTTTGCTCCTCTTATAGGTATGGCTACTCTGCATGAATGTGTTAAGGCTTCGAACACCTGTTTCCTCAATTGCATTGGCTTCTAGGGTTTTAATATTCTCTCATTTTCTCCCTGTTGCTTGGAGTATACATGCAGGTGCCTCCCCTTTTTGGCTTCCACTAGCCTAGAAAGGCTACTCTGCTAGAGGAAATTTTTGCTATCAATTAACCAATAAGGGTAAGTTTTTGTTTTCACTTGCTATGGAATTTTGTGAAACCCCTACTCTTAAATCACTCCCTAGTAGCATTTCTACCCTTTTTCGAAATTACTTGGCTGGGGTTTAATTTGTGATTTATGCTACAAGTATCTGGAAGGTGACCGACTCTACAAATGATTTTGTACAAGGAAATTCATTACTGTCTCTTCCTAGATTCTTTGTGATTTCTAGGCTTTATCCAGGGTTTCGCGTGGCGGCTTTGTCCCTCGCTGGCTAATTCTCCAGTGCCATCATGATAGATACGACTTACCAGGTAAAACATAACCTAATAAAAACCTCTTGTCCACTCTTCCTACATGAGTTTCGGTATATGAGTGAAGTGCATTTTTGTTTTGTAAGTTTGTACTCGATTTATGGGAGGAAATCCTTCTACCTGGATGACTTGAGGCCTTCATTCCTCTTATAGGTATGACTACTCTGTGTGAATGTGTTACAGCTTCAAACACCTGTATCCTCAATTGAATTAGCTTCTGGGGTTTTAATATTCTCTCATTTTCTCCCTGTGGCTTGGAGTATGCACGCAGGTGTCTCCCCTTTTTGGCTTCCACTCACCTAGAAAGGCTACTCTACCAAAGGAAAGTTTCGTCATTAATTAACCTATAAGGGTAAGTTTTCATTGTCACCTGCTGTGGAATTTCATGAAAACCCTGCTCTTAAATCACTCCCTGGTAGCATTGCTACCCTTTTTTGGAATTACTTCGTTGGGGTTTAATTTGTGATTTTTGTTACATGTATCTGGACAGTGACTGGCTCTACAAATGCTTATGTACAGGTAACATCATTATTGTCCCTTCTTAGTTTATTTTTCATTTCTGGATTCTTTTTATTTTGCAGTTCTATTTCAAAATTAACTTATTCATTTCAATTCCCTGTCGGGTACCTTCAATGCATTAGCTATTCTTTGAAGTTTTCACTTGGATTTGGGCGTGAAGTTAATTCCCCGCCCCCCTCCTCGGTTCTACAAGTGGGTACCTCTAGCATTGAACTCACGAGGGTTTTAGATTTGGGTTGGTTGTCCCTTTAATTATGACTTGAATTCACCCTGGCTCAAAACTTCCACCAAGGAACATACCTTTATGTGCCTCTAAGGTTCTAGACAATGTTGCGCTTCATCATTAGGAATTCACCGATGTGTAGTTTGTAGGTTGTAGGACATACACACATGATGTGCTATCACTTGGTTAAGAGGGAGGGTTAAGGTTTCAACCTCCTTGCAGTAACATTTTTGCCAGTTTTTAATCTCATCTCTATAATGATGGAACTATAAATATTTCCAATTTTATTCTTGTCTCTTATAATAATAATTCAGTGATTGCTTCCAATTTCCTTTTATTCCCATTTGTATAATGATGGGACTATAAATGTCTCCAATTTTTATTTTTATTTTTATTTGTATAACGATGATTCAGTGAATGTTTCCACTCTTTACTCTTATCTCTATAAAGATGAAACTTGGAATATTTCTAGTCTTTATTCTTATCTCTATAATGATGAAATTGTAAAATGTGGAACTGTACCACAAAGCAAATTTAATTATATATATACATTTATGTATGTAGTTCGAATGATGGACTAATTTTTAATTCTCCTTTCTTCTTATTTAAAGTTAGTCGATAAGGTGAATGTACTTTAATCTTGCCCAAAATAATTTAGGTTCAATGTCATTTTCCCTTAACCATGTTACCAGGTCCGTGAGTATTAATTTGTTCTTTACAAGGTATAAAGTATTATATGAAAGTGAACATATTGATAGGTTAAAAAGTTTTTTCAGAAGGATGTGAGTGTGTAAGCATATAATTTTTGGGTTTGCAGTATTTATAACCAATTCCACCACCCCTTCCCTTGTCTACTAGTTAATAACCCCTTCAGCTAACGCATTTTGTCCCTATCTCTTTGTAAGAGGAGTGATGACACGTGTTTTTAGATTGAAAACACTTCTAGTGAAGAGTTTCAACTCTTGTTTATGCCACCTTAATTTTGCCCCAACCCCCTTTGTTCTAATAGTGGAGGTTACAACAACCCCATGGTTCTCTTTAGTACATTGGCCACTGTCGCATTGTCTGATAGAAGATTGGAACCATAATTATGGTTGTTGAGCACTTGCTGGCAACCTTTCGCTAATTTATTAAGTCTTCCCATGATTACCTTAAGCTATTCCACTATTCTTACAGGTTTTGGGTGTTACTAGTGACCCAAACTGATGCCCAGACTTAAACTAGCCTGCCATATAAATTCACACAGTCGAACTAATAATTTCCCGCTTAGTGCTAATTTTGTACAAGCCTCCTTTCTATTATTTCTTAATAGAATCCAAGCCGATCATTCAACCCCGCATCATTCTAGTCATGCCAACCCCCTACAGAACGATTCTAACCATCTATCTGACAACTCCTATCTAACATATTTTTCATAATTAATATTACTAGCTTAAAAATTACTTATGCATGTGGTAGAGTCCAATACATTACTCTTCTACACTCATAATCAGGGGAAACTTCCCCTGAATGTATAATATACATCATTGTCTTTTATTTTCCTAGCCCATTTCATCTATAGATTTTCTAACTCTAAAAGCACACAATGGTCACAGTTTCCTTTTTAAAGAGTAACCTAATCATAATCCTTTCAATTTTCTTCTTTTTCTTCCCTACAGGTGATCAAAAAATGATCTAGGACTTCAACCACAGTCAAGAACAAAGGTTAAAGACCTAAGGGTAAAAGCTTAAAGGGTTAAAAAGGTTCATATTAGCCTTAAGCACTCAAAACCTTTGCTAAAGCGCTAAAACTTTGATAAATTGCAAAACCCTTATAAAGTGATTTTTCATTTAAATTCGAATAATGCACGTGGGCCGTATTGGCCAAGCGGTAAATGGTATATTGTGCGGGTGAAAGGCTGGAAGTGGTAATGATCCCAAAGCACGTGATTCCACTCCGTAGGCGACACGTAGCAAAGAAAAACTACTCTTATCGCACGCCCTCGGTCAAATAACTTTCGTGTAAGAAATCTGCGTGATATGAGCAATGCCTGTTGGATCGAGTGGGGTCACATCAATGGCGAACTTTGTCTGGGAAAGTTGGCCATCACACGACATGACAGACGTTAGACGAATGGGACAGATCGACGATCCAGGATGAACCCAACCACAAAATCTCAATGGTTGAATGTCCCTAACCGCCAGGGTTATATCACACATATGTGCGCCCAACAATTGCAGTAAAGCTAAACGGCTACCTCTGATGGTCGGCCTGACAGAACGGCTAAAGTTTAGCGAATGTGCTAAGTTTAGTGGAAGTCAGGTGCGATAGCAAAATTTGGTTGAGATATCGAATAAAAGCAGAGATAGAGTAGTTTGCAGGGGGATTCGAGGGGAAACAGAGTTTTTCTAGAGAAACAGAGGCAAAGCCCTAGAGACAGAAGCAGAACATGAGAGTTAGTTTTAACTCAGAGAGAGTGAAACAAACCTTCTGAAGCTAATGGAATTATCCATAGAAGCTGAAGAAGTCATCTTCATGGAGGATTCCATCCAAGAAGATTGATTCTGGAGTTCAGAAGCCACCAAAGGTTGGAGGCAGTTGTAGGAGCTACCAGAGCTCATTCTCAGTGATCCAATAGTCAATTCTAACTATAGAGGACCTTCTAAATCCATTTCAGGAATTTTCAGAAGCATCTAGAGATCTCTAAGAGCCAAGAAGCTGCAGGGGAGTTTTAGAACAGCAAATGATCAAATGATCAAGTTTGTTGCTGGTGTCTGATGTGTGTTGAAGATAGAAGAAGGAGTTCCAAAGATAGTTAGTAGAATTCTAAGGGAGTTAGTGCCATCCAGAAGCTCAAGTCAGCTTAGTGTACTAATTAAAGGAATCAAGTCCAAAGAAGCCTAGATCTGTCTGCAAAGTAAGGACATCTAGGGATAAGATGGTATTCTAAGCCCACTAGTTCAGTTGTTAACATTTGGAGTTGAGTGTGGAACTTGTAAAAGAAGTTTTACCATAATCCCAAAGAGCCCAGTCAAGTTTACTAGGGCTCAAGGAGACGTAGCCCATGATATCAAGGTGAACTCCTATATTATATTGCTATTATGTGTGACTGTCTATTTGCTGCATTTTACTGTTATTTGTCTTTAATATCAGCATAAGAAAATAATCACTTAAACAGTATAAACAAGGACATACACCTAATTCATGTCTTTAATTTCGCATTTGTCAATCTAAGCTAGATCAAAAATTTGTTAAGCTTTGGAGTGGGAGGTTCTTGTAAGTATGAAAATATGTTCAACCCCCATTTCAGATCAGGTGGTATCAGGGCTAGCTGCTTGATTGACAGAGCTAGATGCTTGATTGACATAGCTTAATTGCTTGATTTATAGAGCAATAGATTTCTTGTTTGACTTGAAAGGTGTTAAACAGTACAAAGGATTTTACTGTTGGATTGTTTGTAAATTGACTATTGTTTGAGTTTGCAAAGGTGTAGGGAAAGATATTGATAGCTAAGTCGAGGAGAGGACAAGAAGGAATAAGGGTTGAAGTAATTCACCTTACCCCAAGGACCTCAAGACAATCCTTGAAGCACAAGAGGTTTGATTGCTAAAGATTTCTTGAATAAGCTCTTTGTGAAGTTTTGTTGAAGTTCTTTTGTTCATTGTTATAATGACAAGTTCCACAAGTGAGTTCTCAAAATCCTCCTCCTTCACAAGATTCTTTGATGAAGACTTGAAGCAAGATATGTTCATCATGATGAAGATGGTGAGGGAAATGTATGAGGATGGAAGGAAGAGCATAGTACTTCGAGAGCAGTTGAATTCCATGAAGGAAGAGAAGCAGTTGCTTTCTAACAGATTGTAGGAAGTGGAAAGCCAACTTCATATTGCAAATATGAACCTAGAAAGGATGCATGAGTTGGAGACACAACTCCTTATTTCCAAAGAAGCCTTAGTCAAGTATCAGCTAGCAGAAGACGTAAACAATTCTAGTATTTCTTCAATTTCCTTTAAGAATGATTATGTTGGTTCTTTTAAAAAACATACAAGAGGCATAGGGTCCAAGTTGATGTCACAGATGGGCTATGAAGGAAAAGGATTGGGCAAACATGCACAGAGCATTGTTGAGCCAATAATGGTTGAGGAAAGGCCTAAGTATTTGGGTATTGGCTATGGACAAACTGATGGAGAAAGTTCTAAAGTAGCCTTGGAGGAAATTGAAACAATTCCTAGAAGGAGTTTCATTTCAAGTCTTCTACCTCAAGAGTGTAAATATTGTATTCTTGGGAAATGCAATAGTTTGAAACACACTTTATAGGAAGAAGGTGTCTATAAGCAGGCACTTGAACCAGAGAGTTGTAAAAGCTCTGAAAGAACTGAAGAGATTGATGGTGTTCCAAAGGGAGCCACTTCTTCATTCGATTCACCTCCTCATGAAGGTAACAAAGGTGACAGAGAAAGGTATATATCTGATTTTAATCATATTCCTTTCGATTATGTAAAGCATGATAAATTCCCACATAAACATGGGAAAAGAATTGCATGTTCCTTTTGTGGTTTGTATAACCATAGTGTTTCTATATGTTGGAAGATAATGGCCACATACAGGAAACTACTAAAGAAAGGGAGGCAAGAAGCCAGAGGTCCACTGGACAAGGCAAATCATGCTATCAAGAAGATGCACATGCGTTGCACTTACTGCCATAAGCATGGACAAATTGCTAAAAAGTGCTGGACTCTGAATCCAACAATGCTTCCACAAAATCTTAAGAAGATGGAAAGAGAGAGTGGAAAGAATGGAAAGGAAGTTTCCATAATTTATGTACTGTAGGATGATTCACAGGTTGGCGTGAATGTGCAGACAAATAAAGCACCTTTGAAATGGATTGGTAAGGAATGGTTAGAGTTCTTAACTAAATAAAGGTTGCATGTCTTTTGGATTAATGCATTTCTTTGCTAATGAGATGCAGGTTGCAAGGTTTACCAATAAGGTAACTGGAAAGGTTGAGTATGTAGACTCACTTTATTGCTACAAATGTTATAGTCATTTCAGCTTTGAAAGTACAGTGTGCTTAAGAGAAAGTTGAAGGATGAAATGCATGCATGAGAATGATATGCATTAACATAGGGATGATGATGATTTCCTTGTATTTTGAACATGTATGTGTAATTAACTTGAAGGGTTGATTGCTTTGTTTTAAACATGCATGTAATGTAATGTTGACTTGGGAAGAGTTGCTTTGGTCTCTAAGATTGTAAAAGGGAGATAACGATGAAGCGTTTCATCTTTGAAAAAAAAAACCTTAAGTTCTTTTTCTACATGCTTGACTTGAAGGGTCACTTGTTGTAAAGGCATGTTTTTGTTGGCTTGTTAACTAGTCAATCATTTGTACAAACATGTAAAGCCATGATGGTGATTCACAAGATGTGAAATCTATTTCTTTTGATGAAACAAGAGTTTAGGTCATCCAGTTGTTTTCTGTATTTCTGTTGTTCTTGATAATATGTCAACAGAATATACTTGTAACAAGTACAAATGTAAATTTTTGTGAAGAATATATGTAATTTCACATTTGTTTGAGCCACTTTGGATTAATGATCAAGGAAGATATGTTCAAATTACCTTTTGTAAACCTTCTCAACAAGAGTTCTGCATGAATTCAAGGAGGACCATTCTTAATAGGGGAACAAGTGCATCCAAGAACGAAAGTGTTTACAGTTTTGGTTCAAAGGCACTAGCTATGCAAGGTAAGTGTATGGAGGCTGAAAGAAGAGGATGTCGTACTCTCATCTACTGTTCAAAATAGTGTATCACTCTTTTGGGGTCCAAAATATTCTCAATGGGGAGGAGTGATCAGAAAATGATCTAGGACATCAACTGCAGTCAAGAACCAAGGTTAAAGACCTGAAGGTAAAAGGTTAAAGGGTTAAAAATGTTCATATTAGCCTTAAGCACTAAAAGCCTTTGTTAAGCATTAAATACTTTGCTAAAGTGCTAAAACTTTGATAAAGCGCAAAACCCTTATAATGTGCTTTTTCATTTAAATCTGAATAAGGCACGTGGGTTGTATTGGTCGAGCGGTAAATGGCATATCATGTAGGTGAAAGGCTAGAAGCGGTAATGAGCCCAAAGCACGTGATTCCATTCAACAGATAACACATAGCAGAGAAAAACTTTTCTTATCACGCGCCCTCAGTCAGATAACGTTTGTGTAGGAAATCTGCGTGATATGAGCGATGTCTGTTGGATCGAGCAGGGTCACATCAACGGCGGAGATTGTCTTGGCAAGTTGGCCATCGGACAACGCGACAACAGTTAGATGAATGGGACAGATCGATGGTCTAGGATGAACCCGACCACAAAAGCTCAATGGTTGAATGTCCCTAACTACTAGGGTTATATCACACATATGTGTGTGCAACATTTGTGGTAAAGTTAAACGGATACCTCTGATGGTCAGCCTGGCGGAATGGCTAAAGTTTAGCTAATGTGCTAAGTTTAGTGGAAATCAGGTGCAATAGCTAAATTTGGTCGAGATATCAAACAAAAGCAAAGACAAAGTAGTTTACAAGGGGATTCGAAGGGAAACATATTTTTTCCAGAGAAACAGAGGCAAATCCCGAGAGACAGAAGCAGAACCCAAGAGTTAGTTTTAACTCAGAGAGAGTGAAGAAAACCTTCTAAAGCTAATGGAATTATCCATAGAAGTTGAAGAAGTCATATTCATGGAGGATTCCATCCAAGAAGATTGATTCTGGAGTTCAGAAGCCACCAGAGGTTGGAGGCAGTTGCAGGAGCTACTAGAGCTCATTCTCAGTGATCCAATAGTCAATTCTGACTGTAAAGGACCTTCTGAATCCATTGAAGGGATTTTCAGAAGCATCTGAAGACTTCTAAGAGCCAAGAAGCTACAGGGAAGTTTCAGAACAACAAATGATCAAGTTTGTTGCTGGTGTCTGATGTGTGCTGAAGACAGAAGAAGGAGTTCCAGAGATAGTTAGCAGAATTCTGAGGGAGTTAGTGCCATCCAGAAGCTCAAGTCAGCTCAGTGTACTAATTGAAGGAATCAAGTCCATAGAAGCCTAGATCTGTCTGCAGAGTAAGGACAGCCAGGGATAAGATGGTATTCTAAGCCCACCGGTTTAGTTGTTAACCTTTCAAGTTGAGTGTGGAACTTGTAAAAGAAGTTTTACCATAATCCCAAAGAGCCCAGTCAAGATGACTAGTTGTTATGTGTGATTGTCTAGTTACTGCATTTTACTGTTATTTGCCTTTAATATCAGCATAAGAAAAGAAGCACTTAAACAATATAAAGAAGGACATACACCTAATTCAAGTCTTTAATTCCGCATTTGTCAATCTAAGCTAGATCATAAATTTGTTAAGCTTTGGAGTGGGAGATTCTTGTAAGTATGACAAGATGTTCAACCCCCATTTCAGATCAACAGGAAACTCATTCATAATGATATTAAATAAACGATCATTCATACGATTTTTCAAAATGATTCATCTACTTATTTCTTCAAATTACATCACTGCTGAAACAATTGCAACATAATAGCATTTCAAGTACTTTCAACAAATTGTCGTACTACTCCAATAGCTCTATATCATCCATTTAATATTATTTCCACCATTATTTCATGCATAATACCACTATCTAAAATCACATGCATAGAATCTCTGGAATAATTAATCAAATAAAAATATCCTACTTCATTTATCACAAAAAAATAATTATATTTTTTCCATAACAGATCAATACATAAAGAAACAAGTTCATTTATAAAATAATTATATTTTTTCCATAACAGATCAATACATAAAGCAACAAGTTCATTTATAAAGGAAATAAAAAAAATCCCTACTCGTAACAGATCAATTAACAAAGCAACAAGTCCATTTCTAAAGGAAAACAACATAACCTCTACTTGAAGTCTTGGCTAGAGTAATTCTCCTAGCTAAAAAATGCCTCTGGGAAAGAGTTTTTCCTCCCAACCTTGAACCAATCTTGTCTAGTCCCCCCCAAAAAGAGAAATGTTGCCTGGAATCAATCACCTTTTGATGATTCCCATCATGTATTATATACATTAATCTTCAGCAAATGTTTCTTTAGCAGCATCCTACCTTTCATGGTTTTGCTTATTCCTTAGCCTAGGTTGTTTTTTTTTCCTTTAAAACCTATTTTTCTCTCCCACAGATCTTTTCCCTCAGTGTTTATCTTCACCTGAGTTTTTTTTTAAAGGAATTTATGATAATCTAAATATTTTTCAGATTTGGAAAGTTTCTCTAATACAAATCTCTCCCAACATTTTCCAGCTTTATTTTCTAATTTTATTTATTCACAATATCATTTCCAAAATCCAATATTTTTTCCTGTGGGTTACTTACCACATACTAAAATAGTCTAATAACGAACAACAAAGAAGATATTTATATAATAGCATAGGGGTGTTACATATTCCCCCTCTCAAAATAACATCGTCCTCGGTGTTTTTATTTGTTTGGTTGTTCCTTACTGAAATAGTACAGGGTACGCTTCCTTCATAGCATCTTCCCGCTCCCATGTAGCCTCCTCGGGGTTAAAGTGTTTCCATTGCATTTTAACCTGAGTGACGACTCAATTCTGGAGTAAGGTGTCTTCCTGATCCAAAATAGAGAGTGGCTATGGCAGGAAATCTCCTTTTGGTTCCACTTATATTGAATTCCATCCAATTACATGAGAACTATCATGGACATATTTTTTTAATAAGGATACATTGAATACATTATCCACTTTAATATGATTTGGAAGAGCTAGCTGATATGCTACTGGCCCATTTATGTCCAGGATTTCAAAAGGCCCACAAAATCGTGGTGCCAACTTGGCACAAGTTCCTATTCGTAAAGTACATTTTATGGGTTTTACCTACAAGAATACATGGTCCCCAGTGCTAAATTGTTTATTAAACCTTTTCTTTTCTACATAAATCTTTTGTTGGTCTTGAGATGTTTTGATATTTCGACTTATCTTTCACACTATTTGTTCCATTTCCTGCAAAGCATCTGGTCCCAATATAAGTTTATCTTCTAGTTGACTCCAGCTAAGGGGCATATGACACTTTATGCCATACAATTCTTTGAAATGACTCATTTTAGTAGTAGCTTGATAGCTATTGTTATAGGGAAACTCTGTTAAGTGCAAAAAATCGTCCCATTTTGTGGGTTGGTTCATAATATACATTCTTAATATGTCTTCAAGAATCTGATTTGTCCTTTCTATTTTCCCATCGGTTTGTGCGCAATATGCAATGTTGAAGTTCAACTATGTTCCCATACCCCAAAATAATGCTTTCCAAAACTTGGAGGTAAATTTGGCATCCCTATCTGATATAATTACTTTAGATACCTCATGTAAATGAAATATGTCTTCCATGAAAATATTAGTAATTTGGGTAGTCCCAAATGTGGACTGTACAGGTATGAAGTGTGTTGCTTTAGTTAAAACATCTACTACCATCATGATAGAGTCATGCTGATGTTTTGTTCGTGGTATTTCGGTAATAAAACCTATTGAAATTATTTCCCACTTCCACTCAGGTATAGGTAGGGGGTTCAACAATTCAGTAGGATGCTCTACTTTGACTTGCTGACATTTTATGCATTTTGCTAGATAATCTGCCACATCTCTTTTCTTTTTTCTGTTAACTGAGGAATCGCCAACTGGGGCAGCCTCACAACTCACGTTACACGGGGTTGATTCTGGCCGCTACCACTATAACCCCTGGGAAACTATGCTTGCCCCTCTCCACAGCTCCGGGTTAGTCCGATCTGCCACATCTCTTTTCATACTTGGCCAAAATAAATTATTTTTTAGTGCAGTGATCATTTTCTGGTATCCGAGATGGCCTGCATAAGATTTCTTGTGATATTCATCTAATATTGTCTGTTTCAATGTACTCACATTAGGGATATATATCCTATTTCGGTATGTGAGTAATTTTTCTAAAGTCTCTACATATCCTAGAATTTCCCTTTATTGTAATTTTTGTTGAAGTTCCAGATATTGAGTGTCTTAGGACATTGACTATTAACCTATTCTATAAAATTTGTACTTACCATACTAACAGACATCCCCAACACAATATGTGCATGTCTACTCAGAGCATCGACCAATTTGTTTTATTTTCCTTTTATATGTTTTATTTCAAACTCGAAGTCACTAAGGAATGCCAACCACCTTGCTTGCATTGCATTTAAGTCAGGTTGGCTGAAAAAATATTTTAGACTGATATGATCAGTCACCAAAGTAAAATTTTTCCCTAAAAAATAATGTCTCCACATTTTGAGCGCATTTATTACCAACGCCAATTCTAAATCATACACTACATAATTTTGTTTATGTAATTTATGCTTTCTAGACCCATTGGCTATTATCACATTGTCTTGCATTAGTACTCCTCGAAGACTCTCCAAACATGCATCTATACACACATTGAATTGTTTATTTGGGTCTGCAATTTTTAGTATAGGAGCAGTGTTTAATAATTCCTTTAGCTTATCTAAGCTTTCCTGACACTTGGTTGTCCATTCAAATTTTATACCCTTTTTCTGCAGAGAGGTAATAGGATAGGCCAGTTTAGAAAAGGCTTCTATAAATCTATGATAGTATCCTACAATTCCCATGAATGAATGTACTAATGATATGTCCTTTTGTATAGGTAAATTCATGATGGCCTTAACCTTTTCAGGATCCACAGCCAATCCTTCTTTAGAAATAATATGTCCAAAATATTGTATCCCATCTTTGTAAAATGCAGATTTGTTGAGTTTTGCATACAATTGATGCTCCCTTAATGTTTGCAACACTATCCTCAAATGTTCGATGTGCTATTCCCCATTCCTTGAATATATTAAAATATCATCTATAAATACAAATGCGAACTTATCAAGGTATGAATGAAGTATGTTATTCATCAGGCACATAAAAGTTGCTAGTGCATTTGTGAGACCGAAAAATAACACAACAAACTCATAATGGTTGTATCTAGTTTTAAAGGTTGTTTTATATATATCCTCATTCTTGATATGTAACTAGTGGTAACCAATTCTTAAGTCAATTTTTGAGAATATCATTGCCTCTCTCACATGATCGAACAGATCATCTATTCTAGGAAATGTGTATTTATTTTTGGCTATTAACTTGTTCAACTGATGGTAATAAATATGCATTCTAATGGTGCCTTCCTTTTTCTTGGCAAAGAGTGCCACTGTCCCCCATGGTGAAACACTAGGCCTTATATACCCCTTATTCAATAACTCTTGTGACTACATTTTTAATTCCAGTAACTCTGGTATGCTCATCCTATATGGGTCTCTAGACACCGAAACAACACCCAACACCAAGTCAATGGTGAAATCTATATCCCTATGTGGGGGTAGTCCCGAAATTTCTTCCAGAAACACATCTTGAAATTCCCAAATAACCTGTAAACTGTTCAGTTTTTTTTTTCTTTCAATTAAATGTTGACCAATTTCTACCTGCACCATATACAGCTGATACCCTTTCTTAACACTTATTTTATTTGTAATGTTGTAATTTGTCGAACCGATACTAGTTTTGGTTTTTTGTTAATTAACCAAATATGTTCACCCTGACCTGCACACTAGAATGTTGTCCCTAAGCATTTTATAATAGCTCCATACTTTTCTAACCAATCCATACCTATTAGCACATCATAGGACCCCAAAGGAAGAATATTTAAATTTGTTGTTGTAGGATAACCATTTAAATTAATAACACATTTTTTAATTTGACTAGTTACCCTTCTTTTAGTACCCGTCACCAACTGGACCAGCCAAGCATTCTTGAATTTTTCATATTTTAAATTACATTTTTCTACAATTTGGGGGCTGATATAACTTATACTAGCCCTTGGATCAATTAAATAGACACAGTTTGGTTTAGTATAGTACCTTCAATTTCAATCATAGTAGATTGATGCTCGGCTTGCCTGTCTTCCAATATTCCTAGCAATGTCATTCATTGTTGTTGCCTCTTGGATTGATTGAATATTATGGATAGATCTGGGGTTATGTGGGAAATCCCTTAACAGGCGTGGCTTACCATAGCACCAACATTTTAATGGTTCCTGATTTTTTGTGCCACTATTCTTCTTGATGTTCAGTTCTGTGAGTTTTGATCCCGTGTACGATTTTGCTGGTAAAGATGCATTTCCTTTGCCAAACTTTTTTCTTTGATGATCCTTACCAAAATTCTTAAGGTAAGAGGGCTTATGTATTTTAAAATTCCCTCCCTCCTTGCTTCTATCCTTATTTTTCCATGACTTTCCACCCTCACTTCTATTCTTGAATTGTTGATTACACAACCTAGCCTTCCCTACTACTTCATCCATTGATTTTGGCTGATCAAACTTGATTCTCAACTTATAAGAGGTGGTTAAACCGTCTAAGAATCATTGTATTTTGGCCTTTTCTTATTTAAGATAGGCACATATTGCAACAGGTTGGTAAACTTTGCCATGAATTGGTCCATGGTTAGTTGCCCCATCTTTAATTCATGGAATTATTTGGCACAATCATCATGGTAATGCTCACAGAGATAACGTGACTTAAATTGTTTTTCAAATTCCTCCCAGGATATTATCTTCTATTTTAGGAAATGGACGATTTTTACCTCTTCTTACCACAAGGTAGTTTTACCTTGTAGCTGATAGATGGACAAATGAACCTTCAAATTACTCTCATATTCGTACACCTGAAAGTATTTGATCATATTCAGTAGCCAAGCCTCTGCATCCTCCTCTTTCTCCCCGTCAAAGGTAGGGGGCTTAATCTTCCTAAACTTTGCTTGTAAATTTATCTTCTTCTTTCCTTTTTGTACTTTTGGAGATATTTGAATCGACTCCCCTCCACTTTCAAATTTTTCATATTTTGTTTCACTTTTCTTCCTCTTTTGTCCTTCTGGCCCAATGCTTCTGTGGCTAGAATATTCCATCCATTTTTTTAACATTCTCTCTTGCTCTGCATTGGCCTTCCGTAATTTTTCATTACTACTCTAAAGTTGTATTATTTCATGTTGCAGATTCTTTACTATGTCAACCAACTAATAGGGTAGTGAAGTGCTACCTTTACCCAATTCCACATACAAATCCCCACCACCCATATTAGTTGGAGGAGAGATTTCCATCATTCTGTTGTAGTCTACTCCACCTCAGTACCTTATGAACCATGCAATCTCTATCAACATCTTATATTTCTTTAATGATGGTGCCTTCGAAGCCCGGTGTAGTAACTAGAGATCTAATACCATTTGTCATAGACCTAGGACAACATATTGTAATATGTACCTTCATTAGATGCACTAGGAGAGTTTTTTATTTTTCAATACAATAATAAAACTTGTGCTAATCTACTCTTAAATAATGTGGAATGACATTAGGTTTATGTCTACCTTTATGCATAGAGGGATTAAGTTATATTGTGTTTGAGTTATAATGCATGGTTCAATAGTGTGGAATCTTGGTAAAGATCCTTCCATTCACAAGATGCACTATGTGTGAATTGATGGTTCATTTATTAACCCTCTCATTATCATACTTAGAAAAGTTTGAATTTTCAAGTATTAACACTACAATTATATCTTAAACATTAACATCTATGGTGTTATGGCACAACCATACCTTAACTATGTTAACTATGTGTCTAGGGTGAGGAGGTTAACTATGCATTAAACGTGGCGCTACTACCTCCCAACTCCTCCACTCTCTTGCATACACCTCTTCTACGTTCATATGAATACCACACCCATTCACATGCCTTCTCAATACTCGAGGGACTGGTAATCAAGGGTAGAGATTTATGCATGTAAAATCGACGGTGATCCTGTGTTTCAATTAACCCTAGCCCCATTGTATGCCTTTCACTTGGTAATATTTTCACTGTAACGGCTAGAGTTCTGTGAAGGTGATACTTGGATCTATCTAAGGTTTCTCATTGTTGCTCCGTCCCTCATTGGTTAATTCTCTAGTGCTCTCACGATAGGTAAGACTTACCAGGTAAAATACAACTTGATAAAACCCTCTTGTCCACTCTTCCTACATGATTTTAGGCATATGCATGAATAATTTCTCTATTTTACAGGTTTGTACTCCAGTTATGGGAGGAAATGCTTCTACCCAGATGACTTAAGGCCTTCGCTCCTCTTATAGGCATGGCTACTTTGCATGAATGTGTTAAGGCTTCAAATGCTTGTTTCCTCAATTGCATTGGCTTCTAGGGTTTTAATATTCTCTCATTTTCTCCCTGTGGCTTGGAGTGTACATGTAGGTGCCTCCTCTTTTTGGGTTCCACTTGCCCAAAAAGGCTACTCTACTAGAGGAAATTTCTGCCATCAATTAACCAGTAAGGGTAAGTTTGTGTTTTCGCTTGCCATGGAATTTCATGAAAACCCTACTCTTAAATTGCTCACTGGAAGAATTGCTACCCTTTTTCGAAATTACTTGGCTGGGGTTTAATTTGTGATTTCTATTACAGGTATCTGGAAGGTGACCATCTCTACAAATACTTTTTTACAGGTAACTTAATTACTGTCTCTTCTTAGTTTTTTTGTGATTTCTAGGTTCTTTTTCTTTTCTAGTTCTATTTCAAATTTAACTTATTCGTTTCAATTCCCTGTCAGGTACCTTCAATGTAGTTCCCCTTCTTTATGGTTTCGACTTGAATTTGGGCATAAAGTTAATTTTTCTCCCCTCCTCGGTTCTACAAATGGGTACCTCCTGCGTTGGAATCGCCAATGTTTTTAGTTTTGGCTGGATATCCCTTTAATTGTGACTTGAATTTTCCCTAGCTCATAACTTCCACCAGGGAACATACCTTTATGTGCCTCCGAGGTTCTAGATAGTGTTGCACTTCATCATTAGGAATTCACTGATGTGTATTTTGTAGGTTGTAGGATAGAAGCACACGATGTGCTATCACAAGGTTAAGAGGGAGGGTTAAGCTTTCAATCCCCCTTACTGTAACATTTTTCCCAGTTTCTAATCACGTCCCTATAATTATGGAACTATAAATATTTCTAATTTTATTGTTATCTATTGGGACAATAATTCTGTTACTAATTCCAGTTTCCTTCTATTCCCATTTGTATAATGATGGAACTGCAAATGTTTCCAATTTTTAATTTTGTAGCTATAACGATGAATCAGTGAATTTTTCTTTTCTTTGCTCTTATCTCTATAAAGATAAAACTATGAATATTTCTAGTCCTTGTCCATATCTCTATAATGATGAAACTATAAAATGTGGAAGCGTACCAAGAAATTCTTTTAATTATATATGCGCATTACTCTATATAGTTCGAATGATGGAATAATTTTGAATTCTCCTTACCGTTTTTTCAGAGTTAGCCTATAAGGTGATTGTACTTTAATCTTGCCCAAAATAATTTGGGTTTAGTTTCATTTTCCCTTAACCATGTTATCGATTCCGTGAGTACCAATTCCTACTTTATAGGGTATAAAATCTTATATGACAGTGTACATATTTAGAGGTTAACAAGTTATTGTAGAAAGGTGTGAGTGTGTAAGTGTATAAGATTTGGTTTTTCAGTATATATGACCAATTCCACCACCCCTTCCCCCGTCTACTAGTTAATGACCTTTTCAGCCAATGAAATCTGTCCCTATCTCTTTCTAAGAGGAGTGACAAACCTTGTTGTTATATTGAAAATTCTTACAGAGAAGAGTTTCAGCTCTTGCTTATGCCAACTTAAATTGGCCCCAACCGAGCTATGGCCCCAGCCTCCTTTTTTGTAATAGTGGAGGTTACAACAACCCCACCGTTCTCTTCAATACACTAGCCACCATCACTTTGTTTGATAGCAGATTGGAATCATAAGGATGGTTGTTGAGCACTTGTTGGAATTTCTTTTATAATTTATTAAATCCGCTCCTTCTTACCTTAAGATTTTCACTACTCTTATAGGTTATGGGTGTTACTAGTGACCCAAAATGACACCCAAACATAAACTACCCCCCCATATATATTCACACAGTCAAACTAGAAATTTTCTAACTAGTGTTAATTGTGTACATTCCTCCTTTCTATTATTTCTTAATAGAATCAGAGTTGATCATTCAACCCCGCATCAACCCAGTCACGCCAAACCTCTACAGGTAGGTTCTAACCTTCTATCTGACAACTCCTATCTAACATATTTTTAATAATTAATATTACTAACTTAAAAATGACCTATGCATGTGGTGGAGTCCAATACATTAATTTTCTCACTCATAATCAGGGGAACCTTCCCTTGCATACATAATATACATCATTGTTTTTTATTTTCCTATCCCATTTCATCTATAAATTTTCTAACTTTAAAAGCATACAACAGTCAAAGTTTCCTTTCTCAAGAGTAACCTAATCATAATCCTGTCAGATTTCTTCTTTTTCATCACTATAGGAAACTCATTCATAATGATATTAACTAAGCGATCATTCATACCATTTTAGAAAATGATTCATCTATTTATTTCCTCAAATTACATCTCTACTAAAACAATTGCAACATAATAATGTTTCGATTACTTTCATACAGATTATCATAATATTCCAATAGCTCTATATCATCCTCTGAATATTCTTTCCACCATAATTTCATGCATAATACCATTGTCTAAAATAACAAACATAACATCTCTGGAATAATTAATCAAATAAAAATCTCCTACTTCATTTCTCACAGAGCAATACTTATACTTTTTCCATAACAGATCACTACATAAAGCAGCATGTTCATTTATAAAAGAAATCAACCAAACCCCTACTCGTAACAGATCAATTAACATAACAACAAGTTCATTTCTAAAGGAAAACAACATAATCTCTACCTGAAGTCCTGGATGGAGTAATGCTCCTAACTGGAAAATGCCTCCGGGAAAGAGTTTTCCTCCCAACCTTCAACCAATGTCCTCTCATTGCCCCTGAGCAAACAAATATTTCCTGGAACCAACAACCTCTTGATGATTTCCATCATGTATTATATAAATTTGTCTTCAATATATGTTTCCTTGGCAACGTCTTACCTTTCAGGGTTCTACTCACCGCTTAGCCTAAGTTGTTTTTTTTTTCCTTTAAAATATATTTTTCTCTCCCACAAATCTTTTCCCTCAGTGTTTATCTTCAACTGAGTGTTTAAAAAAAAAGGTAATTTATGATAATCTGATACAAATATCTCCAAACATTTTTTCTAATACAAATCTCTACCAACATTTTCGAGCTTTATTTTCTAATTTTATTTATTCCCAATATCATTTTCAAAATCCAAGTTTTTTTTGTGGCTTACTAGAGACATACTAAAATAGTCTAATAACAAACAACAAAGAAGATATTTACATAACAACATAGGGGTGTTACAATGCTAATGCCATAAATGAGTAGAGTCACTTGCACCTTCAAATGTTATTGTTGCATGATCTGTTTCCATCCTTCCTTCAATCTTATAAAGGTTCCCAAACCTTTTAGCATTCATGACTACCAAGATGCCTTTCGACAACTTCATAAAATCCATCACGAAATGTATATTTATAACTAGCAAAATATAGCACTCCAAAGATATTAAGTTCTTTCTAAGCTCAGACACATGCCTCACCTCAATTAACGTTCTAACAGTACCATCATACATTTTAATCATGATACTACCAATCCCAACAATTTTCCATGTAACATCATTACCATGAAAACCACACCATCATCAATAGATTGGTATGAAGAGAACCAATTCCTGTGAAGACACATACTATGGGAAGCACCAGAATATAGCAACAATTTATGATGACGTTGAGAAATAGTAGAAGTGTACAACACCTCATCAACAATACATACACTTTTTTAACCGAATTATCTTCCTTTGTAGAGTCTTTTGTAGTAGTTTGTCCCTTTCTTTTCCAACAATCCTTCTTAATATGCCCTGATTTGTTATAGTACCAACATTTTAACTTACTCTTCTTGCCTCTTGACTTTGATCTTGATGTGTCTCTCAAATTTTGATATTTTTCTTTTGATTGACCTTGGCCACCATTGCTTCTAATGTTGAAGTTTCAAGGCTAGATTTCCATAAGTTTCCTCAAATAACCAAACTCCCACAACAACATCAAAATCAATGGTATCAGTAAAACTAAAATTGATAATGGTTACAAAATGATCCCAAGACTCAGGAAAATAACACAACAATGTAATTGCCTTGTCTTCTCCTTTGAGATTTACATCTATACTAGACAACTAACATAAAAGAGTATTGAAAGAATTCAAATGATCAAAGATATTTATACCTTCCTTCATCCACAAACTATATAATTGTTGCTTCAAGTAAATTTTGTTTCTAAGGATTTTGTCATATAAAGGCTTTTTAACTTGGTCCACAAGCCCATTGTTGCTTTCTATCCAACGATGTTAAACAACACATCATCTGCCAAGCACAGATGAATAACATTGAGAGACCTTGCATATGTCCTCCGAGTCTTCTTGATCCATGTCCAATGGTTTCTTTGTGCTGCCCAACAATGCCTTTGCCACTCCTTGTTGCATAAGCATATCTCGCATCTTAACCTTCCATAGCTCAAAGTTACTACCTGCATTGAACTTATTGATTTCAAACCGCGCACTCTGCATCTCCGCAATTAACACAAACTTTTCCCAAAAGCTCTCTTACCACTTGTTGAGTTGAGGAGCGAAAGCATAACATGAAAACAAATTAAAGTGTAGAAAATAATGACAAATAAACAAGATAACAAAAAAATCAAACATAGAAATTGACACAGAGTTTTACGTGGTAAAACCCTCCTTTTGAGGGAAACACCATGGGGCAATGATAATCAAACAAATTGAATTGTAGAAAATAATGGCAAATAAATAAGATAAAAAAATAATCAAACATAGAAATTGACACAAAGTTTTACGTGGTAAAACCCTCCTTGTGAGGAAAAGATCCATGGGGCAATGATAATCGATCTTCATATTATTCTAGCGAGATTTACAACAACCAACTCACAAACATACATTAACCAACCATTCTACACACTCTCCATTTGTTTATGTGTTCTTATTCCCTCTACGTACTTACATAGATAAATACAAACATGTGAAATCTTTTCTAAATCTATCCATAATTTTTAAAACACTTATAATAAAAACTTTTTATATAAAACAAAAATATTTCTTTTATATATTTCTTCAAACTCCTATTTAAAAAAACACCTAGAACTATAAGAATAATTTTAACTATTATCCTATGAATATTATAATTGACAACTTCTAACACTCTTACTATATGATAAATCCAAAATTAAATAAAAATAAACTAGTAAAAATACAAAGTTAAAATTAATCTAGAAAAGCTTCTTGCCGACAATTTTTCCAGCCTTCCATATCAACAACCTTCGAGCCGACAATTTTTCCAACCTGCACTATCATAATGTTGTGTCATTTCTCACCCATCGGTAGTTGAAAGGTGAATGCTGTAGCATATTGTATAAATGTTATTGAATCACCCTGTAACAAGCGGCACTCATATTGCCCCGCTTTGTCACGCAAATTCAACTCACTTAAAGTTAATTTCCCCCTCATTGTCCAATATCTTCACAGCTCTTGAATCACCAAGTAATAAGGGGCACTCACATCGCCCGGCTTTGTCACGCAGATTCAACCCAGTTAAAGTTAAAGTTAATTTCCCCGTTTTAATGTGAAGATGACTTTCCATTTTTAGAATTAAAGAGGCACAGGTTTGACCGTTCAAATTAAAAGTATTATTGTGTAATATTATGTGAAGATGACTTTCTATTTTTAAAATTAAAGAGGGACAGGTTTGACCGTTCAAATTAAAAGTATTATTGTGTAATATTAATTATTTAAAATATAAATTAATAATTCGGACAGGTTTGACCGTTCAAATTACAAGTATTATTGTGTAATATTAATTATTTAAAGGTATAAATTAATAATTATAACAATTATGGTGAAATATATGTAGTGATAAATTAATAATAATTTTGTAATTTTGTTAAGAGATTAATATAGTGTTTAATTGTGATTTAAATTAATAATAATAATATAATAATAATAATAATAATAATAATAATAATAATCATAATCATAATCATAATCATAATATAATATATAATAATAATATGTTTATTGTATTAAATATTCAACTTTTTTTTTTACTGAAAAAAATTTTTTTATTTACATTTTGTATTTAATCTTTCATCATTTTAAAATGAGAAATTTATTTATTTAATGTTTCCTTCCTAGATGTACAAATCTGCATTAACCTCATTTACTATATTAAAATTTCTATTCTATAAAAAAAAATGTAATGCATATTTGTAAATAGTTATTAATTTAATATTTTATAAACTTTTATTATAAAATACTTAAAATATATTAATGTTAACCTTTTAATTAAAGATATAAATTTATGCCATCCTCAATTTCTTTAAAGTTTTTAAATAACATGTAATTTGACATATATAAATCTATTTTTTTTATAAATTGAAATCAAATTTAATAAATAAACTAAGATAATATATAAAAATACCTGTCTTTATTATTTAATAATCCATATGTAGTCCGTTTAGGTTTTAAGTATTGATTAATGAATATAGTTTTACAAACTTTCTTTTCAATCGAACATGTATTAACTAATACATATCAGGGGATAGTATAAGACTTGAACCCAAGACTTTCAGTTCTGTGAGACTTCATTTTCAGGGCCTTTACCAATTGAGCTACCCCAAACTGACTAATACATTTTTAATTTAAGTTTATATTATATTATTTATATATTTAATTTTTAATTTCTTTAGGTAGATTAGTCAGAAGAGTTGGGTTGATTAAGCTATTAGATATTTAAAAATTCATAAGTAAGTGTTGTTTAATTATTTTGAGTTTTAAATTATTTTGCTTAAATTGTTTAAAATGTAATTTTCAATGCATAAATGGATTCAACACTTCAAATATTTTTGGGTACTCTAATTGTTCAAAGTTCACAGCTAAAACTTGTAATTCTGACAAATCCCTATAAAATTTTAGACAAATTTACTCTGAAAATATATTTTAAAAAAAATCCAAAAACTTAAATTACAACTTTATGAATATGGTTGAAATAATGATTCTAATACTCCAAATTTATTTTAAAACATAATTAGTAATTAAATAAATCAATTATAATTGTTTTAATTTCTATATATATATAATATTAAATAATTTAAATATAAATATTATAAAGCATTAACTAAATGCAACATGCTCGCACATATACAGCACTTAATGCTATTTAACCCAGTACTTATTACGAGCTTTCTCTTGAATTTAAATTATGGTCTCCACTCTCTTTTTCTTGGTTGGTGGAGAGAGACTACAAATTTAATACAATGGTTCGGTGGTTTCTTCCCAACTTCCTTGTGACGAGCTTTCTATTGGAACCCTTAATCGAGTGGTGATTTTAATAGCTAAACCTACCCCTATTTTCATAAATATCTGCGATTTAGTTCAAGATGAGATTCACTAGGGGTGTTTCGGCCCTATCATTCAACTATTTAAACTCTCTATACCTAAGCATTTGCATCCATTTTCTTACGCGGTTAAGACCATAGCAGAGGTGTTATAGACCATAAGAAACAATGGAAGCGAAATTTGCCAGTGATGATAAGAAAGCCGGGGCAGAAGTGTACCACGGAAGCGAAATTTGCAGGAAGAAAACCATGGAATTGCTGCAACAGGTAGGTCTTCCTAATGGCCTCATACTGCTTGATGATATTCAAGAATGTGGGTACGTGAAGGAAACTGGGTTTGTGTGGATGAAGCGGAATAAGAAGGTTGAGCACGAGTTCAAGGCAATTGGGAGATTGGTGCAATATGATACAGAGATCAGTGGGTATGTTGAGCAACACAAGATGACGAAGGTGAGTGGAGTGAAGAGCAAGGAGCTTCTTGTGTGGATCACCATCTCTGAGATCTCCATTGATGACCCAGCAAGTGCCGAGATTTGCTTCAAGAGCGCTATCGCTGGGATTAAGAAATCCTTCCCCGTGGGTGCTTTTCAAATTGAAGAGAATGATAACAAGTAAAAGATGGTTTATTTTAATAAATAAGCTCTTAAATAATTATGTAGCATAGGGTGGAGACTGGACTAGCACGTTTAATTTAAAAATAGCCCGTGAATGTTTAATAATTTTGATATCTACTCATAATAAATTCTTGCTTATGATATCATATTTGTTTTTTTTACAGCTTAAATTTGATTTAAATCTCTCAGCAATCTATAGGCTATGTGTTGATATGCAGAATTAGCAGCGTTAGTAATGGAAACCGTAAATTGATTGAAAGATGAATTTATATATATATATATATATATATATTCTTTGAATGTTAATAATGTAAATGGTAAATCCATTGAAAGAGGACTTAGTGTGTATATAGATATTCATTATAGATCCTTATGTGGTCTTTGTCAGTAATGTAAACTTTGCATTGGGGATGATGAAAAGGTTAAATGCTTTTTTTTTCAGTTTTTTATATTTATTGATTTCTCCAATGTCAATTTTGCAAACTGAGATAGATGATAGATATATTGTTATTGCTTATCTGTTATATATGTGTGAGGATTTTGTAACTAAGTATTGCCAGTTTGTTTTTTCCAATGGCAAGTTTGCATGTTTATTAGTCGGATAGATATATTGTTATTTTGGTAAGATAGATTATAAATATATTGTTATTTTTGTGAGGATTTTGTAATTATGTATTGTGGTTTTGTTTACATGTTAGTTGAAATTGTTATGTTTACATTTTTTTACTCGTTATTGATTTTTTCTCATGCTATGGCAGTTGAAAAAAGATTCTCTCCTGTTTTTTTAAAGTTTACTTGAAGTTTTTATAATTTATAAAGAAGTGATTAATACTTAATCTTTTAATCTAATTTAATTTATAAAGAAGTGATTAATACTTGATCTTTTAATCCAATTAAATTAGATGGGATTTTTTTAACTTTTTTCCAAGTTATTTTTTAAGTTTATTTAAGGCTTTACAATTTATAACGAGGTATTATTAAAGTGGTATTCTTATATGGAATTTGTATTTGTGACAACTATATATTGTATTCATAAATATCTGCGATTTAGTTCAATGGAAGACTCACTAGGGTTGTTTCCGGGCCTCTCATTGATCCATTTCAACTATTTAAACTCTCTACCCCATGCATTTCCATCCATTTCCCTACTTGGTTAAGACCATAGCAGAGGTGTTATAGATCATAAGAAAGAATGGCTCCTCAGGTTGCCAGTGATGATAAGAAAGCCGGGGCAGAAGTCTACTATGGAAGCGAAATTTGCAGGAAGAAAACTATGGAATTGCTGGAACAGAAGAATTCGAAAATTCGGACAAATCAGATTCTCCTAAATTTATCTTTAAATTTTTCTTTGATTTGTGTTTTCAAGAATTCGTATTCCATTTTTTGTGCTTTAGTTTCGTCATCCAAGAATTTGAACGGTTGAGCGTAATTCTCCGTTTATATAGATGTTTAAAAATATTAAACCGTTGACTTAATTCTCCCTGTTTGTTCTGCAATATAGGTGTGATTGATGATTAAAAAATTCATATATTAATGATTAAAAATTCATAATTTTATTTATATCAAAGTTATTTTGATGTGTTAATAAATTTGATTGGTTATTAATTTTTACATTATTTGTTTAATGTTTGTTTAATTTTTATATTAAAAATAAAAAAATTTCTAAAAATAAGTATAAAAACTAAATGAATAGTTGTCTTATTAAATTTTTATTTTCACAAAAAAATATTTTTGTTTTTTGATTTTCACAATAATTTTCTTTTTTAAACTTTAATCTCTTTCTTATAATTCTTTGGCTAGTGAATAATGTAATTGGAATTATTTATTCACAATAAAATTGTTTGTAATTTAGTTTTTTATCTTTTTTATTTTAAGAAATTTGTAAGGAAAATATAATATAGTTTCTAAATCTTTTAAACAATTAGCAAAACAGCAAGATAGTCCTATTTTAATGATTCTTGATAGTTCTAATTTAATGATTTTTTATCTATATTTTATTCAATTAGTTACTATTTTTTGGTACAATTAGGAAAATAGCAAGATAGTTCTATTTTTATGATTCTTGATAGTTCTAATTTAATGATATTTTATCTATATTTTATTCAGTTAGTAATTAGGAAATTGTCTAAATATTTATCATTAAAAATTACAACATTAGTTACTATCTTTTGATTGACCAAGAGGAATTGTTTCTACTAATTCCAATATCTTATTCACTTCCATTTGAACAATTAGGCAAAAAACAAGAATTCTAATTTGATGATTGTTGATAGTTCTAATTTGATGATTTTTTTATTTATATTTTATCTTAGTAATTAAGAAATTGCCTAAATATTTATCATTAAAAGCTATAACATTAGTTACTATCTTTTGATTGACCAACTAACAATTTTAAGGGTTCCTTTTTTTCTAATGTTAGAGTTTTTTCTCCCCATTGTATCTTATTCACTTCCATTGAAGAGGAGTTGTTTCTACTAATTTCAATATCTCATTCAGTTGCATTGAAGAAAAATTGTTTTTACTAATTTCAATGTCTATTTTTATTTGCAGCGTTTATAATATAATTCAAAATTGTTAATTTAGATTATTCAAAATTTAAGAAAAAATATTATTAATAATAGTGTAAGATGTATATTGGTGAATAGTGTAAGATGTATATTGGCAAATTTTTTCCGTATTAAATTTTAAAGAGTCGAATTTTTTTCGTATCGAATTGAATTCGTATTCGAATTCGAATTCGAACTTGGTAACTATGATTTTCCAACTTTTCCAATTACTTTTTAAGTTTACTTAAGACCGTCCAATTTATAAAAATGTAATTAATAAATGATCTTTGATGCATTTAAAAAAAATGAAAATTATTTGTTTAGTAATCATTGAACGTTCCCATGCTATGCTATGTCTCTTGAAAAAGATGTCTCTCTCGTTTCTTTTCCAAATTTTTAATTACCTTCTAATTTTACTTAATACTGTCCAATTTATTCAATTTATAAAGATGTAATTAATACGTGACCTTTGATGCATTTAAAATAAATGGAAATTATTTTTATAATAATCATTGAACTTTCTCATGCTATGGCCGTTTAAAAAGATATAGTCTCTCTCATTTCTTTCCCAATTACATTTTATGTTTACTTAAGACGGTCCAATTTATACGATTTATAAAGATGTAATTAATAAATGATCTTTGATGCATTTAAAATAAATGGAAATTATTATTTCCTAAAGTTTATTTAAGGATTTACTATTTTAAAAAATAATTAATACTCATTCTTTTTTTTTGTGTAAGTCAGAAGTTTATATTATATAACAAAATATATTACAAAAAATCCGCCGAAGCAGATAAGAAGCAGGGATTTACAGTATACCATCACTAGACACCTGCTCAGAGGATTCAAAAAGAAAGTTCAAAATGCACACCGCGCAGGGTGGCCCGAGCTAAACTTGTATCTATAACCGAGACTGCCGAAACATTACAGTCCATTACATTAACACAGAGATAGTGAGAACGAAACATAGCAAACGACGAAGGCAGCAGCAAAAGAGACTACCCTAGATAAACTTGCCCATTTGACTGATGGTGTCCAGACCCATCTCCCGAACACATTTGTCCACCCTTGCCTGCAGTGCTTCGATTGGTTCATGCTCCTGCACCTCGGCTGTGGCCTGCTGCGGAGTTACTTGAGCTGTGTTTACAGTATCCCTCAGGATCCTGATGAGCAGAGTCAGCTTCCTATTGACTGTTTGAACAGCCTCATGCACAGTAGTGATTCGGCTGTCCAAAGCTTTGTTGTAGTCGATTATTTTTGCCATTTGAGCCTCCGTGAGGTTCACCTCATTCACGATATGCTGCTTTTCTTTCTCAAGCGATTCCAGAGCTTTGGCGATGAGAGTCTTGGTTCGCCAGCTCTCTGCTTTAGTTCTGATAAACTGAGTTGCCCTCTTCGAGGGGGTGCCCGGATCCTTCATCCAATCCACCTCCTCTGCAATCGCCTCCTCCGTGCGCCCCTGTTCCTGCAGCTTCACCTTGGCTTCCAAATCAGCCATTTTTCGTTTGTTCTTAGTTGCCGTGCGGGTTTCATAGCTTCTCTTCGCCTCTTGAAGGTCCTGATTGGCAGCAGCACAACGACAACTTCCCGGATCCATAACAGACTCTCTATACCTCTCCCAGCTAATGCAGTTGCCGCTACAAGATGCGTACTCGACACTATAATGAGGGAATATGGAAAAAACAGAGTGTCTGCCCTCGGATTTATAGTGTTTTCCCTTGTGAATCCTCCTGAGGAAGGATTTAATCCTGGTAGTAGTGGGAGTACTGATGAAATAAATTTGTGTGAGGCTCGCACACGCCAGGCCGTCATCAATCGAATTGGCTCGAAGGTGGCTGCTCATAATCCAAGTAAAAGTATGCCAAGTGTCCTGTACGTTTGATCTGTTGCTATGGTGAATATTGGTGTTTGAAAAAACCTGTTTGCCTGCATGTCTGGCCGTCCTGTGCAAAATCTCGAGCCAACCCGCCTCTTTTGATGTCACCATAAATGTTATTGATGCCACCCTATACGGAACCTTTCCATGTGTCTTATTTTTGATGCTGCTGACGCTACAAAACCTGTAGCTCGATCTGTTATGATCTTTCGTCTGGCAGGCCTGCCGCCGCCATGAATTCCACCTTCGGTGACGTCCTGTCATTCCATTACCTTGGTAATTATTGCTTCTTTTACCGGTGTCTTCAACAATCCGGTAATTTGATCCGAGACCTTCACCGGTTAGGTGTGATCGGCTTGGGTTAAATCCTTTTCCGCCAATTGTGCACATGTCACTTTGATGTTGGGGCAATTAACCTCCTGCCAACAGTTGTCCAAAATCTCGTTCGGGTTGTCAATACCATGGTTTGCCAAGAAATCTGCCACCCCGTTCTCCTTTCTTCTGACTATCTGAAACACCATACCTCTCATTTCCACTATCAGCTCCGCTATGATTTCAGTAGCCTTAGCCAGCCTCCAATGTTTGGTGGCTTTACTGGCTCTCGTTCCTGCTTGTAAGCGTTTAGCCGCTGTGATAGCCAAAGAGGAATCCCCCTCAACAATGACACTCCCTTGTCGGGTTGTTCTAAGAATTTTCAAGCCTTGCTCAAGTGCTGCAAACTCTGCTTCATTGTTAGTGCTTTCGCCGAGAGCTCTGCAATAGACATGAACTATGTCCCCATCCTGATTTCGAATAACACCTCCAATCCCTGCTATGCCTGGATTGCCCCTCGAAGCCCCATCAAAATTCAATTTGAGGCCTCCTTCTGGCGGGCACTGCCAACTAAGGTGTTGCGATGAAGGTTGAGTCCTGTTTCCCCCGGATGGTTGATTGCTGGAAGCGTCCAGTTGAAAGCTTTTCAATATTCGTAAGTCCTGATCCGAAGGTTGTTCATTCAATTCTATTTTGCATTTTGTTTGTATGAGCTGTTTGATGTTAATAGTGATAGAATCTTTTGCATATTCTATGTTTTTGACTTCCTCCTGAAAAATTCTATGATTGCGCTCTTTCCATATTGTCCATAGAATAAAGTCTGGGGCGCACTTCCATATACTTTCAACTCTTCGAATTTTAGAAAAATTTCTCCTCCAGTTGATGATGGTATCCTAAATGGAATCTCTGTTCCGATCCGAAGCCCCAAGTACTTCTTCCATCCATTGCCACAGCCGGGAAGCCCATTCACAGGAATTGAAAAGATGATTCATTGTTTCTGCTTCCTCCCTGCACATAGGGCATCTGGAAGGTCCCCTGAACCCCTTTTTCATTAAGTTTTCCCATGTTAGAGTTTTCTTCTGCATGAGAAGCCATAAGAACATTCTAACTTTTGGCCATTGAAGATTGTCCCATACTTTTTCCGTCCAGGGCATTAGATTAGGCTGCTCTTCCCTCTCTATGATGCTCCTGGCTTCCTTCAAAGTGAAGTCCCGGTTGCCTTTCGGTCCCCATCTTAATACTCATTCTTTTGATTATTAGATGGAAAATGGTTTTTTAGTTAGCTATAAATTGTATGAAGTGTATGTTTTTAATAAACATTCATCATTTTGAAATATACAATATATATGGTGAAATATGTTTTTTAGTTAGCTATAAATTATATGAAGAGAATATTTTTTGAATAAGTATTCATTATTTTGATATATATATATATATCTATATATATATATATATATATATATATATATATATATATATAAATTATTATAAATAAATTATTATGAATATTATTATAAATATTTGTTTTTAATTTATATATATTTTTTATTTTATTTTATTTATGATGTTACATAAATTTGATAAGTGGTAAATTTAAATGTGCTTAGTTAACGTTTATGGTTTTTGGTCATATGGTTTTAGTGATGTATGGTGTATTTCTTTTAAAATAAGTTGTTAGAAGTGAATAGGTTTTATGTTTACTTGATAATATCTCAGCCATATTTGACTAGAGGGTAGAGACTTCATGACTAGCTTTTTCTTGTATAGCTTTTCTCAATAAATTTGTATAATGTTGTTGCTATGTTATAATTAATTATATTTATCTTCCTTGCATGTTAATTCTTAAAATGTGGTATCAAAGCTATCATTGTGAGAGCTATTGCTTTATATTATCATAAAGAGATTTTTCTTGTATGGCCTTTCCCAATAAATTTTTATAATAGTGTTGCTATGTTATAATTAATTATATTTATCTTCCTTGCACGTTAATTCTTAAAATGTGGTATCAAAGCCATCATTACGAGCTATTGCTTTATATTATCATAAAAATGGCTGGTGGAATAAATCAAGTATGGATGAATCCAGTAGTTTTTCCAAGAAATCTAAGTAGTGCTTCTTTTATGTTACAATTAACTATATTTAACTTTCTCACATGTTTATTCTTAGTATGTGGTATTGTAACAATCATTGTGAGCTATTGCATGAGACTATCATGAAAATAGTTAGGTGGAATGAGTTGATTGGATCCATTGGATTTTTCCAAGATATTTGTGTAGTGTTGTTGCTATGCTATAATTAATTATGTTTATCTTTCTCTAATGTTTATTCCTAACATGTTGTATTAGAGATATAATTGTGAATTATTGCATGATACTATCATGAAAATGGTCACGTGGAATGAATCCTATGTGTGGATGGATTGTTTGATTTATACTAAGAAATTTGTGTAGCATTTTTTACATGTTATAATTAAATATATTTTCGTTATTGCATGTTGTAACATATGGTATGACAGCCATAATTATTAGTTATTTCATGAGACTATCATGAAGATGGTCTTGTGGAATGGATCAAGTCTGGATGAGTCCATTGGATTTTTCCAAAAAAAAAAATTGTAGTGTTGTTGCCATGTTATAGTTAATTATATTTATCTTTCTTGCATGTTTATTCATAACATGTGGTATCAAAGCTATCATGAAGATGGTAGATGGTTAGTGGAATGAATCAAGTATGGATGGATTCATGACTCTATTAGTGTGATGCATTTCTTTGGGAAGTAACAATGAACTTATTGGCAAATTCATGGAGACAAGATAGTTGCATGGACATGGAAACATCACTACTTATCCAGCTCAACGCAATGGCAAGGTGAAAGTAACGGTGGAATCTGAAAGTACATATATCGCAAAAGGAAGAAAAATAAAACTTCAGAGATGATATTTGCTCTTAAACTATATGTAAATGGGCATATGACTATAAAACCTAGTAAGGCATGTGTACCCCTATTAAGGTCAAGAGTGATAGGTGAAGGACATGAAGTTTTCCTAAACTAATCCAAGGAATTTTTCTAAGTAAATTTTAAAGGGAGGATTAGTAGACAAACTTGAATCATTGTTAGATAAATTGGACTTGTCAAATGAATTTAGTATATAGTAATGGTATCAAAAGTGAATATGTGTTGGACTCACTTAGTTCCTAATTTAATCTTTCATCAAAAAGTAATTGAAATTTCATAAATATTTTTTTTTTTATAAAATCTTTTTCAAAAAACTTGGTTAATGTTATACTATAATTACTTAATTTTTTTTCTCCCATACTTATTTCTAATAAGTAATAATATTTAAATCTATATTATAATAAATTAAAATAAATAATAATATTTAAATATATATTATAATAATTTTAAAAAATTATTATTATTTGTATTTATTTGTAAATTTTTTTACAGCATTTAATTTAAACATTGTTTTCTCCTATTACATTTAAATTGGATAAATAATTACTTTTTCAAAATTTAAAATTTAAAATCTCAATGAATGTTCTTTATAAAAGAGAAATGGAGTTATCTAAAGCACTTTCCTTCCTAAAGAATCGATGATGATTTGTTTTCTTCTCCCATTTTAATTATGAAGTTTGAAATATTACCCAAACCTGTGTTGTCATTATAATTAGATTAATTGTGTAGGTTAATTTTATTATAATACTTATTTTGTTTTTAAAATTTAAAATTTAAAATTAATTTTAATACTTAATTTTTATTTTTATTTATAATTAAAAGATATAAATATTTTCTTAGATTAATTGTGTAGGTTAATTTTATTATAATACTTATTTTGTTTTTAAAATTTAAAATTTAAAATTAATTTTAATACTTAATTTTTATTTTTATTTATAATTAAAAGATATAAATATTTATAGAAAATATTAATTTGTTGTCATTATAATTAAATTAATGGTGTAAGTTAATGTTATTCTTACAATTATTTTTCTTTTAAAATTTAAAATTAATTTTAATATTATTTTTTATTTTTATTTATAATTAAAAAATATTAATATTTATAAAAAATATTAATCTGGGAATATTGGTAATGGTTGGGTCGATTTGTTTCTTTTATTATATATTAATTTGTATTTCTTTTCATTTAAGGTCGTGCTCTTTGTATTTAGAGCAGTGGGAGAAAACTAGACTAATTTTTATAAATCATGAATAATTAATCAATTGAAACATATTTCTTTAACGGATTTCAGGTAATGGGAGACAAATAGATGTGTAACACCTTCCTGCGTTGTTTAAATATTTATCATTATTTTACTTTGCAAAGACGGGGTGAATTTTTATGTGGTAAAAGTTGGTAATGGGAGACAAATAGATGTGTAACACCTTCCTGGGTCGTTTAAATATTTATCACTATATTACTTTGCAAAGACGAGGTGAATTTGGATGTGGACGAGGTGAATTTGGATGTGGTAAAAGTTAATTCTGGTAGTTAAATTTATTGTTTATTGTTTGTTTTTTTTTTAAATGTATTAAGTTAGTTTGGATAGTTACACACTCCTCCCTTAGAGATGAGAATATCTGTGAATTGGAAGCCAAGGAAGGCAGGAAGGAGAAGAGGGAAGCCTGAGGCAGAAGGGAGAGAGGAAAAGGCCTTGAGAAGGATGCTCCCAAAGAGAAGTATTGCTGGGGTATTCTTGAGCGTGTGTGAAATCAGTCGAAAGCCAAAAGCTTACAAATTTTGTACTCGGTAGAGGAGTCGTGACGTCCAAGAATCGGTGTTATCCTTAAAACTACTCTGGATATAATAAGAGGCTCGGGGAGATTGTGAGTCATCGCCAACCTCGTTGGTTTGGTGGAAGAGTCTTCTATCCCGGTAATCTTGGCAAAGGATAACTTGAAAGTATCTAGATATTCTTAAGATTGGAAAGTATTGTTGTCATTATGTTTCAAAGTTATAAGTGCTTCTGTGTTTCTTTAATTAAAGGCAAGGTTTTAGTGGCCTGAGATTACATTGTTTGAGAAGGAATTAGTTTGAATGATTTTATTTTCTGTTATATAATCTTGTTTCTAATGATGCTTTGCGATAGAGGTAGACGACAATAAAATAAAATAAAATAAGTCAAGGCATGTGAGAGGCATGATTGGACTGTTTAGGTGAAACATCCATATTTGTTTCCTTAAAAAAATTTGATATGCAAGTCGTGTGTTCAAAAATAGATTTAAGAAAACCAAATGAAAAGACTCAGGGCGTAAGAAAAAACACAGAAACATGGAGGCGAACTTGTGGGTGGACTAAGGAAAATAAGAGGGAATAGTTCCATTATGTCTAGGTTAAACACGGATGCATGCAACAACGAAAAATTTACAAGAATGTCATCTAAATAAGATTGTAACATTAAAAAAAATATATTCAATTAAACTGAAAATTGGGTTAGTCCGGTACTTGGATCGAGAGAGTCGTTATGTGGACAGTCCCATAACGAAAAATTTACAAGAATGTCTTCTAAATAAGATTCTAACATTAAAAAAAAATATAGTCAATTGAACTGAAAATTGGGTTAGTCCGGTACTTGGATCGAGAGAGTCGTTATGTTGACAGTCCCATTCTAAACTGTTCAATTTATAGCCGGCTACGAGTAAACGGAGGCGGCGAGAAGTAGAGCTCCCATGCCTTGCGAGAGGAAAAACCATGTAATATCAAGCTGCTTTAGAATCATTAGAAGAAATCTAGCTGTACAATTACCCTAATATTTTTTTGAGGAACACAATTATAAGAATATTGTTACAGAGGTTGCCAATTACATAACAGAAGACAATGAATTTAGAATTAACAATAATTATTGAATTCTAATTTGAATATATACAAAGTATGAAAACCAGAAATTGAACCAAGCATGTCATTACACAGCCCAAAGAGTTTAAATAATAGACAACATATCAAAGTCAAAGCCATAGATCTCTATTGTTGAATGATATAGTTAAAACATTGCTTATTGTGTGTCCAAGTTAGCATAGAAGGCTACAGTAAATAAGATAGCAAATATACATAACAACCCTTTCTCGGCCGGAAGATAATTACAGTGTCCACTAGGACAATCCCATCGGATGCACATAAAAATTAAACCCTTTTCAACAACCCATAATATTATATCTAAAGAAGACCATGAATATTAATCGAGACCATGTACAATTAGAGGGTAAGCATCAAAACACCAATGCTTTGTTGTTGGAAACAATTCAACGGTTGAGATAAGAATGGCTCATCTTTCGAGCAGAGAAGTAAAGTTTGATGCATGATCAAGAGTGAATTTTAAAGAGTCTATTTGATCGACAGAATCATAGACACTCTATACCCAGTTTTGGTAATGAAGATAGAGATGAAGGACAAAGACAGGGAGGTGAAAATATACCAGTGGTGAACCACATTTAGAAACCAGAAGGAGATAAGGATGAGCATGGAGAAAATGACGAAGAATATGAGAATGTTTCGGTCCCAAAAGGAAAAAAAAGAAAGAAGAAAGTGAAATTAAGTGGGGAATTTAAAAAAATTAAGCCTTCGGCTTTTGATGGAGAAGTTGGGGAGATCGTGAAATCTTGGCTGCTTAATATAAATGAGTATTTTTAGATATATGATTATGATGACAATATGAAGGCCATACTAGCAGTTTACTAGCTGCAAGGTAAATCCACATTTTAAAAAAAAATATGTTATGGAACGATTCTATGATGATAAAGAAAAAAAATCCATGATCTTCGGTTGGAACAACTCTCTATGGACAATTTTGTAGCCAATTCCACATCCTTATTGAGATATGTTCCTTATATCCATGAGGAAAAGGCCAAGGTACACCGTTTTATGAGCAATTTACAAGAATTCATGAAAGAATGGTTGGAATGCGATAATCCAAAGATCATGGACGAGGCTATCTGAAAGGCAGAGATCTTCTATGAGCATATGAAACAAAAGGGAGAAAGAACATGAGTTGGCTTAATAAAAAGGGGCATAAGAATCCTCTGAACACAAAAAATACAAAAGGGGGAAATATTAAAAACGTGCTCTCAGGTCAGCATAACAGATATGTTGGAAGAAAGCAACAAAGGAATAATCCTCAAACTGAAACTAATTAGATGGAGGAAACTAGTAAACAAGAGGTGACTCAAATGCAGTGACCTCCTTTGTAGTGTTGGGGCTGTGGGGAACCTCATTATTACAAAAGGTGCCCCTATCGTACTAGAGCGGAGAAAGCCTCCAATATACAAGAGGCTTCTACAATAGGTGATGTGGTGAAGAGGATACTGAAAATTAATGATGCGTTGGATGATCATAAAGTTGAATATCAATGAACTATGATTGAATTTGAAGTTAAAATGCATAACCATGATCTGTCCATTTTGATAGACCCATGAGCAAGTTCAAGTTATTGTAGAAATTTTTGGTCTACAAACTCAAAAATTTAAAATTCCTTGGTTGGTACAATTGGCCACCGGGGAAAAGAGAAGAATCTTGCTAAATTAGATAATTTCAATGTTGAGATCGTTGGCCCATAAGTTAGTGTAAATCTAATTCTATTACCCTTAGGATCTTATGACTTCCTCATTGGTATGGATTGGTTAGAAGGGCATTGGTCCTTATTAAGATGCAAAGATAAAATTGTCAGTTATCTTACGAAGGAGGGTGTTAAACAAGAATTCTAAGGAGTATAGCCAACTATAAGTGGAATTCAATACTTTTTATTTCTATCTAGGCTTTGTCAGAAACATGGATGCAAGATAGTACTTTTTTTGGATGGTTTTGGATGATAAACAATATATGTCACTATTGGTCAGTTGTGCATAACATGATGGTGATTAGGTCTATCAATGAACTTTGATTTTGTATGGAGTAGTTTTTTTGGATGGTTTTGGATGATAAACAATATATATCACTATTGGTTGGTTGTGCATGATGGTGATTAGGTCCAACAATGAACTTTGATTTTGTATGGAAGTTATGTTGAGTCAATATAAAATTTAACCAACAACGAGGATTGATGTTTTGATTAAATTGAGCTTTGATGCATTTTTTGTGAGCTTTGATAGCCAGTGTAACATCACGATTATTTTCATCTAAATGTGCTAATCATAAAAAACCCTCTTCATCTGTAGAGGTAGCAGGACGTATTTCGATAGCTAATTTCAGGGATGGGATTTCACATTCAATGGGTAACACTGCTTCCAAATCATAAATAAGTCGGAAAGGAGTAAAACCCGTTGATGTTTTTGCAGTAGTACAATAAGCCCATAACACTGAAAAGAGCATGGAATTCCAGTTTCCTTTAACAATACCAACTATCTGTTTAATCATATTGGTTAAAACTTTATTGACGGCTTCGACCTGACCATTAGCTTGTGGATAGTAAGGAGTAGAGTTATCATGGCATAGGTCGAGCTATGTGGATAGCTCAACCATAATAAAGTTACGGAAATGACTACCATGGTCTGTAACAATAGCTTGCGGGACACCAAACTGAGCAATCCCATGATTGAAAATGAAAGCTGATGCAGTTTCACTGTCGTCTTTATATGTATGCATCACCTTAGCCGAGTGAGGGTTACAGGTGGTGAAATTGATGCCCCATTTGGCAAAAGGACTAACAAATTGAGGAGGCCCAAGTCATTGCTAGGGTTAGTCATTTCCATCATCGTAAATTGAGGGAGGCCCTAGAAATTGAAAAAAGATCCAATAATTTGAATAGAGATGATGGTTGGAATATTAGTAGAAGTTGGGTCCCTGTCGTGTCCTCCTAGTTTTTTAGGCTTATTTTTGGGATTTATTTTGTTTATTTTTTATCTATGTAGGTATTGACGTCTTTTTTAAAGTATTTATTGTTGATTTATTCTTCATTAGAGTTTATTTTCTTGATCCTTCGTGTTTTTTATACATTTTATTGTCCTATTCATTCTTAACTCCTTTTAGTATTTATTGATTACCTTTCATTGAATATATATATATATATATATATATATATATATAATTATATTTTTGTTTATTTATTTATTTATATATATATATTTCTTTTTACTAGTGTATATTTTTGTTTTATTTTATTTATTTTTCAAAAACTAGCTGTTTCATATAGTCGTTGCCTATTAATATTTTTAATAAATAAACTAATATGTTTAAATATTATTTTACAAAAACTAGTCGTTTAATATAGTCGTTACTTAATAATATTTGGTTTTACTATATTAATAAATTAATATAATAATTTAGATATTATTGCTCAAATATAGTCGTTACTTGAAATTATGTCTCTACATTTCTCTCTATTTAAGCCTTTGCCATGGTCTGCCTATTCATCTGGTCCTTATGATGAACCACACTTGTTGTTTCAAAACGTTTCGGCTAAAATTTTCTCTTATGTGATTTCTACCGAAAGACTCTGCTTAATTAACTATGATAGGGTGAAGAGGAGCTAGAGGTGCTCGCATTTTGCGAACATAGATTTGGCAATTATGGCATTTGCAGACTGCAATAATACAATCTTAAAACATTGAAGGCAAAAAATAACCGACATGTAATATCTTTTGGGCAGTAGCATACCCAGACATATGACCGCCACATGGTCCAGAATGGTAGTCATATAATTTTTTTTCGACCTCTTGGAGAGTAAAAAATGTTGGAATATAGAATCACTACCACGATGGTAAAGAGTGTCACCAATAATATTGTATTGTTGGGATTGGTATCGGATCCAACGACAATCAATTTTAAATAACTCAGGCCTAAATTTTTTCTTTTGGAGATATATAATGATATCTCCATAACATGGATCTGATGTACTAATAAGAAAGAGAGTTTAATCAGCAAAGGAATCTTCTACCATAGTTTCTATATAACTATGAGGAAAGTCACACAATAGTTTGGCGAAAACCAGAGATTTCTTTGATTTAGATTTTCTAAATTCTAAATCAAACCCTTGTAATATAACTATCCATTTGGAGTATTTTCCCCTGAGCAATTTCTTACTGAGAATATACATCATAGGGTTACAATCTGAAATGACAGTTGCTTTTTAGGGAAGTATCTGGAATGGAAATTGCAGAATCTAAATGAAAGCAGGAAATGACTAATCTACTCTTGCTGAAATGGAAATTGCAGAATTGAAATGAAAGTAGGAAATCCCTATTCTACTCTTGCTGAAATGGAAATTGCAGAATTGAAATGAAAGCAGGAAATGCCTAATCTACGTTTGCTGAAATAAAATTGCAGAATTGAAATGAAAGCAGGAAATGCCTAATCTATGCTTGCTGGAAAGAAATTGCAGAATTGAAATGAAACAACTACTCTACTTTTGTGAAATAAACTACTTACCAAAATGTTGCAATAGAAAATAGAAGAAAAACAATAATCATAAAATACTCTGACACTTCCCCAGCAACGGTGCCAAAAGTAATGGTGAGCTCCAATATTGCAGCGATAATGCTGCAACTCCTGGGGCTTCCTTCTTTACTTTTATCAACCCCGTAGTTCATAACAAACATGGAAGCGGTTGTGTTGCATGCACAAGTACTAGCTCTTACTGCAAGTTGTCACTTGGTCAGCTGGCACAAGATCACTAGGAGCTTAAGCCAACTTCTATGGATTCTCAAAAGAAGATTTTAATTGTGATGAAAAAAAGCTAACTCTACAAGGACTATTCTACTTGCAGAAAGAGAAGGAAAACTGAAATGTAACGCAAACCCTAGCAAACCCTAATTTACCTGCTAAGCCTACTTTTGCAGAAAAAGAGATGAAAACTGATGAAATGAGTGCCATTGACTACTAAAAAGTTAAATTGCATTTATTCAAGCTACTTCTGAAAAGAAATGAGAAGAAAACATCTTTTTCTGCTTTTGAGTTTTTTTATGTGGAATTATTATGCTTGTGATTTATCTAGTTACAATGGTGCAGAGGTTTGGTGGCAAAGGAAGATGGAGTTGGCTTTTGCAGAGGGTGAGAAAGGTGTGGAGAGGTCCTAAGAAGTCCCTAGTACCCTTCTGAAGACTTCCATAGCAATCAGACTTCGAAAAACCACTCACAGGAAGTTCTACAGGAGGCTGCAGGGGATCTACAAGAGGAGGCTCAGAGCTATTTTTGGAGTTTTGAAGGTGGAAAAATGATAGGAAAGGGGAACTGAAGGCTAGATGAAAGTGTTGAGGTGTCTAGAACTTGTCAAGGAAGATCAGGGATGAACGTGGTGGTTGGATTTGTTTAAATGGCAAGAAAGCATCTTTATGGAGAAAAACGCAGAAATTAGGGCAGATTGGTGAAATGTTGCGAATGACTTGGAAAATCTATGCAAAGTGAGCTGGTGCTAGCTATTTTATGGATGTATGGTGATCTGAGGTGTCCTGCAAGAGATATACACATCTACTTACAAAAACTGATCAAAGAAAGGACTAAAAACTGAAATTTCTCTAGCTTGACCTAATTTCTGACCTAAAAACATAAAACGTTGAACAGTAACCTATGAACAGAAAAGCATGCAAGAGAAATATGGTAAAATAATAAGAGATTATCTAAGCAATTGAATCCAAACTAATATCAACCTTTCCAAATCAAAGTATCACATTAGCAATTGCATGGAAGAGCAAAAACTATGTTTTTGGTGGCAACACTAGTGCCTTGACCTCAAATCATAGTCCCAGGAAGGGAGAAAGGATATTAGGGTCTGTTGTTGGCCATTTTGAATCTAATTCTATCACTGCAGTAACCTACTTGAGCAACTGAAACAAAACAACTATACTAACCATAAAAAACAACCTAATTTAACAAAGCAAAATGAATCTATGAAACAGAAATTAACTCATGAATTGAAGCAAAAACATATAAGTACACAGAAGGAGGTGTTGGGTAGCTTGGGTTGGGCCCTAACCCAAGAGCTTCAGCCCTCTGAAAGAGATCAGTGCTGGCTCAAAAACTGTTTCATCTTCATTATCAAAAATAGCAGTTACATTACATAAACTTTTCTCAAAAAGGAACTCGAAAATGAGTTGAACACAATGTTGCACAAAAGTGTGAAAATATACTAATAACTGGCTAACCTACTGAGGCTCTAAGCCCCCTTATTTATACAAATGTAGTCCTCCAACAGTCCTCCTAAAATCAAGGAACTTGGCTTCCTAGAACTGGAGATAAATAACAATCCTACTTTACTTGCTCGATTGCCCCTTGGATTCATCAATGTGGACCTTTGTGCTCTGAGTTGCTAATGGAGGATTCAAGAAAAGGGGTCATAAATGAAGGAGACACCCCCCTACAAGTCCTCTTCCATGTTTTCCTCGAGTTTTGGCTGCCATTTGCTCATAAATTCCTTGACTTTGTCCAAAATTGACCAAAAAATCTGCATAAGGCACACATTAGACTACATGGAAAAATGACTAACCCAATTCACTCTATTAGCATAAATATATTCAAAAACATGCAATAAACTAATGAGAATGGTGGATGATGAGCCCCAATTTTTGGTACAATTTGGGCTCATTTGGCCTACTTACCTTGCTCAACCATTCATCTTTTATCACTTATGCATTCATTTCTTAGTATATTCGTGTTATTTGTAGGAAGAAGGGCATGCATTATATCTATGTGGCTAATACATGATGATTTCAGGTTTTTGGCATTAAAGAGAGCAAAAGACCACGCAAATGGAGACAAGGAGACAACAAAGGTGACATTACGGGTTCATAGGGAGGTTTTCCACAATCTTGATGACCTTCCTCGTGATTTTCACCTTGACTCCGAGCTCCAACAGCTCTCCACACCGAGCTTAAAGGCAGCCAACGGATTCTACAGGATCAGCAGTTTGACTTTCAGTTGGACAGCCAAGCTCCACGAATGGAGGAAGCCAGCTTGATCTTCATTGTGTATAAATATGAAGGTCGTAGCCTTTGATAGGAGCTTTTTGAACTTTTGAACTAATATTCTAATTTCTGAGCACGAGCTACAGCTCGGTGTTTGTTTTTGTAAGTCAGTTTTGGCATGACATTAGACTCTTGATTATGAATAAAGGCAGGCAGATTTGGATCTAATTCTGAGCTTTTAAGGGAGCTATAGCTCTCAGGTTAGGGCCCAACCTGAGAGCAATAGACCTCCTCTTCTTTGTAGTGTTATTTGCCTTTCTTTTTAGCACTTTGTTTCTCTGTTTTGACATGCATTTCAAGAACACAGTCTGCTGATTTGATTTCTTTAATGAGATTGAGTAGGATTAGCTTATGGTTAAATCGCTTTCAGTTGCTTAGATTAGAATAGGAGGATTGTAATTCATTGGAGCTCCAAGAAAAGGTTGATAGTGCCTTCACTGCCATCTCTGTTTAGAGATTGGGGTGCAGTCTGTACCAACCACCAAAAAACGCAGTCTTTTTTACTTTCATGCAAGCTGCAACACAGTCATTTTAATTATAGATCCATCCATGCACTCTGGTCTTGAGCCATACTCCTTCATTCCAACTCCATGCACGACTTCTCTTCACGATTTACATTGCTGTTCATTGGTTTAATAGCACAGGTAGCACAGGTTAATGGATTCTCGTTTTTGGTGCAAGACATAAGAAATTTGTTTTATTTACACTGCTCAGTATCATTCCATTTCCTTCTTCTTATTCTTAACCACGCTTAAAGCCACCTACTCGACCTCTGTTCAGCTCGTTTACCTTCCAACTCTTCCATTGCCCACGTAGCTCCATTTTCTTGACCTTTCGTTGCTTCCATCCTTCTATCCACCAACCAACTTCATGCACTCTTTCTCCATCTTATTTCTCTGCCCCTGAGCCATCACAAGCTCCATCTCCATCTTACCTATCCACCCATACCGCTCCATCACTTCACCATCACCCAAAACTCCCACGGTAGAACATCCTGTAGAAGTTAGCAGACTTCCTGTAGAATTCCTGAGTTTCCTGTAGGATCCCCTGCAGACATCCTGTAGAAGCCTGCAAACTCGGTTGCCGAGCACCTGAACGTTGTGGACTTCTGTGGACTGATGCTAGGGATCCCCTGGGACCTCTCCTAGCCCTCCTGACCTTTCCCAAGCTTTCTCTCCCTTCGCACCACCTCTGCACAGCCAAACCCTAATAAGAAACAAAATCATAATCACTCCAACCACTTAAGCAAAAATACAAAAACAATGTTCTTTTCAATGGAAGTAGTTTAAGTTCATGCATTTCATATCACTAGCAGTAATGACATCATTCTTAGACATTTGCACTCCCACCATTGCATCATAGAGATTAAGCTAGTCAGATTAGGGTTTACTAGGGTTTCCATGTTTTGGTTGGCTTTCAGTTCATTTTTGAAAAATAGATTAATTTCCTTTGAGATAGCCTTCGTCCATCATTTAGAAAGCTTCTTCTGAGAGCATATAGAAGTTGGCTTGAGCCCTAGAGGACTTGTGCCAGCTGACCAAGTGACAGTTGTGACAAGAGCTAGTACTTGTGCATACAGCACCGTCGCTTCCAAGTTTGTACGAACTACCGGGTTGATAAAATTACAGATAGGAAGCCCCAGGAGTTGTAGCATTATTGCTACAATACTGGAGCCCACCATCTTTTTGGCGCCGTTGCCGGGGAAGCGTCAGAGTATTAGTAATTGTTGCTTTTCTTCTACTTTCTTACTCTTGCTTTCTGCCAAGTAGTTTATTTCATTTCCATTCTGCAAAAGTAGCATAGACATTTCCTGCTTTCATAGATTAGCATTTCCTGCTTTCCTAGAATAGCCTTTCAATTCCGCAATTTCAATTCTGCAAGCGTAGACTAGCATTTCCATTCCTGCAATTTCATTTGAGTAAGTAGATTAGTTCTTTCCTGCTTTCAATTCAATTCTGCATCTTTATTTCAGTAAAATAGTTAGTTGTAGAGCAATCTGTTTCAGTTTTGCAGGTACCAAGTAAAAAAGCAAAAGCAATCAAAAAAAAAAAGAAAGTCTTTTCCATTTCATGCCTCGTAGGAACCAAGATAAATCAGGCAAATTCCTACCCAACACCCCCACCACATCACTGAGTCACCCTTCTCTCTTCTTTGGTGACAGTGACCCAGAAGAACCTATAGGTGAACATCCCGAGATATACAAAGGTCCTATAGAAGAAGAAGAGTTAGAGACCACTCCATCTGAAGCTATGGCTGACAATAGAGGAGAAGATGAGAGAATAGAAGGTGCCTTCCCCATCCGAGAGACCAATGGAGAGATGAAAATGAAGAACATTAGCCCCTCTGCTTTACCTCACTTCCATGGACTGACTACTGAAGATCCTGATACCTTCCTGTTCGAGTTTGGTGTCCTTTGTAGAACCTATGACTATACTGAAGATGAGCAAAAGCTGAAACTCTTCCCTTCAACTCTTAAGGATGCAGCATTACGCTGGTTCATGGGCTTACCTGGGAATAGTATCACCACTTGGGCTCAGATGCAACAAGCTTTCAATACCAAGTACGGGGATTATTGTAGGTCCAAGGAAACCAAGGGAGAAATCTTTCAGATGACCATGGGAAATGATGAGTCCTTAGAGATTTATGAGGAAAGGTTCCAACTTAGCTATAAGCGGGCCAGGTGCACACTTGACCCTGAATCCCTCAAGTTGGTCCTTCTCCGAGGAGTCCCTGAAGACCTCTTAGATACCCTTCACATGTTAGCTGGGGGGGACATTTACCAACTGCCTTATGAGGACATCAAGATTGTGTTTAGAAACCACTCCAGGGCAGCACGGAAACGAGGTAGAGGAAACCTCCTCTCAACTAGTGTCCCTTTCTCCAAACATGAGCTTGCAAATCAATTAGAAGATCTTAAGAGTGAGGTGAGACAGACCATTGCCATGCAGCTGGACACATTCAGGATCCAACAGAAGAAAGAAGAAGCTGAGAGAGCCTTGGCTGTCTTCTGCCCTAGGTGCACAAGGAGACACCCTAAGAACGAATGCCCATTGCATTCGGTTGATGTATGTTTCGTTTGTGAGGAGGACCATCCCACAAATCAGTGTCCAACCTTACCTGGGTTTAAAGCCATGTACCAAGGGACAGAAGCCCCCACTGAACCTCTCTATTTCATCAACCAAAAGAGGCCACAAGGATCTAGACCTTATCAGCAGGGAATGCAAGGGGCACCTCAAGCTTATTACAGCCCCAACCAATCGACTCCTATGCCTTCCTGGGGTCCCCCTGCTCATCCTTCCTGGTCCATGCCTCCTCCATGGTCTTATCAACCTCAGTACCCTACTCAACCTACTTCTCATTCATATCATTCACATTCCCAGCCACAGCCTCAGTGGAATGCACCTCAGTCGGGGTGGAGGCCCCAGTACAATACTCCTCCCGCCATTTTGCCTCCACCACCAGTTCAACCTCAGCCATTACCTCCTGCTCCTCCGAGGCAACCTCAAATGCCTGCTCAACCGAACCCAAACCCCAACAATAGACAGGCCCAGCAGGTATACACTGGGGAAACCTCATGCCCTACCTATGATGTGGAGATCCAGGAGATCAATCTTCGATCTAGAAAGACTCTACCAGATCGCCAACCTCCTCCCCCAGAGGATGAGGAAGATAAACAGGAAAGTGAACCAAAGGCTATTCCACCCTTTCCTGAGAGACTAACAGCCACCACACAACCCAACCCAGAGGAGGATGAGCTTCTGGGAGAGCTCAAGCAGTTGTGTGTGAAAATACCACTTCTCCAAGCCATCAAGGATGTGCCAATATACAACAAACTGGTTAAGGAAAAGTGTTTCAAACACCCAGGCAGGCGGAAGAAAGATGCTTCAACCATCAATGTCATAGGACAACTGTCTGACCTTATGTTAGGACAAGTCATCTGCCCAAAGTACCTAGATCCTGGAAGTCCTGTAGTAGATGTCCACATCAATGGCACCATCATACCACACACCTTGATTGATCTGGGGGCTGCCATTAATGTGATGACCAGGGATACCATGCTCAAACTCAATCTTCAGGGTTCCTTGAGGAAGACCTCGACAGTACTGCAATTAGCAGATCGCTCCACTGTGACTCCCGAAGGGATTGTGGAGGATGTCTTGGTCTCTATCGACTCTTGGGAATACCCTGCAGATTTCTTGGTTCTGCAACCCAAGGCAAAGCTTACTGGATATCCTCTCATTTTGGGAAGGCCTTGGTTAGCCACTGCAGATGCTTACATAAGTTGCCGTGCAGGAAATATGACCATCAAAAATGGTCCTATGTCCAAGCCGCTAGTCCTATACCCTCCTGCCCAACCCTCCTTAGAGCATGATTTACCACTCTGGTTGGAGGAAGGAGAGGAAGACGAGGTGTACTCAGCACCTCTGTGCACCCTAGATACCACTAGAAGAGACCCCCCAACCGAGGATGACTTGATCGAGACCTTGATCCAGAATCCACCTTCCAGTGCATTATCCTTAGAGAAATTGGTGGAGGATGCCCAAGCTAGCACCTTAGTGGATCTTTGTACAACCAACCCTGTCACTCCCAGGGTCAAGAATGTGGAGTTCGGCCCTGAGAGAGCATTAAAGATCAGCTCCTCCCTATCTCCTTCCCAGGAAAAGGAGCTGTGTAGCCTGTTGGCCAGCCACCTAGATGCTTTTGCTTGGAGCTATAAGGAGATGAAAGGAGTCCATCCTTCGGTCTGTACCCATCATATATACATCAAAGAGGATTGTAAACCGGTTAGGCAACCCCAGAGGAGAATGAATCCAGCCCTTAAGGACATTGTCAAGGAAGAATTGCAAAAACTGTTGGATGCCGGATTCATCTACCCCATCTCAGATAGTGAATGGGTGTCCCCTCTGGTGTTGGTTCCCAAGAAAAATGGGAAATGGAGAATTTGTGTGGACTACCGAGAGCTGAACAAAGCTACCAAGAAAGACCATTTCCCTCTACCTTTCATAGATCAAGTGTTGGATGGACTGGCAGGAAAGAAGTTCTTCTCTTTCCTGGATGGGTTTAGCGGGTACAACCAAATCCAAATCAGCCCGGAAGACCAAGATAAGACCACCTTCACTTGTCCTTGGGGAACCTTTGCCTACCGAGTCCTTCCCTTTGGGCTATGCAATGCTCCTGCTACCTTCCAGAGAGCTGTCTTAAGCATCTTCTCGGAGCTGGTCCATGATGCAGTGGAAATCTATATGGATGACTTTACTCCTTATGGGGCCAACTTCCAGGAAGCATTGTCCAATCTGGGAAAAGTCCTAACCAAATGCATTGAGATGAACCTGTCCCTCAATCCTGAAAAATGTGAATTCCTGATGACTGAAGGGACCGTGCTAGGCCATACCATTTCTTGCCAAGGGTTACAGGTGGATCCTAACAAAATTGCTCTCATCAAGAAGGGTCCACCTCCTCAAAAGGTAAGGGATGTTCGAAGTTTCTTAGGATTAGCAGGGTATTACCGGAGATTCATTAAAGACTTCAGCAAGCTAGCCTCGCCATTGTTTGGCCAGTTGGCAAAAGATGTGGAGTTTAAGTGGACAGATGATTGTCAGAGGGCTTTGAATGAATTAAAGGACAAGTTGGTGTCAGCCCCAATCCTGAGAGGTCCAAACTGGGCCCTACCTTTCCACATCCACACTGATGCCTCGAACAAAGCCATAGGTGCAGCTTTAGGACAAGTTGAGCAAAAACTTCCATATGCCATTTACTTTGTTAGCAAAAACTTGTCCAAAGTTGAGCTGAATTACACTGTAACCGAGAAAGAATTCTTGGCTGTGGTCCATGCACTGAACAAGTTCCGACATTATATCACTGGCTATCAAACCTTTGTACATACAGACCATGCTGCAATTAGATATTTAATGAATAAACCAGATGTGAATGCTCGTATTATTAGATGGTTACTTTTATTGCAGCAGTTTGATTTGACCATTGTTGACAAACCAGGTAGAGAAAATGTTGTTGCTGACTTTTTATCTAGATTGGATTTGTCTGCAGATGAGGATGGAACAGTGGATGACCAGATGCCCGATGAACATCTGTTTGCTATTTCAGTACTCTCTCAATGGTTTGCTGATATAGCAAACTGCCTTGTTTCAACACAGTTCCCTCCGCACCTATCTTCAAGAGAGAAGAGCAGAATCATCAGAAAAAGTGCCTCATTTACTTGGATCGGGGGCAATCTGTTCAAGCTTGGCCCCGATCAAATCTTAAGGCGTTGTGTAAGGGAGGAGGAAGTCTTTGATATCCTCCTCACCTGTCATGATGGGCCTTGTGGAGGACATTTTGCAGCAAAGAGAACTGCCTTCAAAATCCTGCAGGCAGGCTACTATTGGCCCACACTTCATCAAGATGTCAGAAGATATGTCAGCCAGTGTGACCAATGCCAAAGAATGGGGAAACCGACCCAAAGGGATGAGATGCCTCTCCAACCTCAGGTGACTCTTGAGCCATTTGAGAAGTGGGGTATGGACTTTGTGGGCCCAATCAACCCTCCTTCGAGGCAAAGGTCTTACATCATTGTGTGCACTGACTACCTGACAAAGTGGGCAGAGACCAAAGCAGCAATAGAAGAAAAGGTGGCCGAGTTCCTAAGAGAAAACATCTTCTATAAGTTTGGCTATCCAAGAGAGCTGGTCACCGATCAAGGGAGCCAGTTCACCTCCAACCTGGTTGAAGATCTACTAGCTCATCACAAGATCAAGCATAGGACTTCCACCCCCTATCACCCTCAAGCAAATGGGCAGGTGGAAGTCACCAATAGAAATTAGAAGGGATCTTGACTAAGGTGGTGAGCAGCAGCAGAAAGGACTGGGCAGATCGCCTGGTTGAAGCCACATGGGCTTACAACACCACTTGGAAGACCACCACCGGCTTCACACCTTATGAGCTGGTCTATGGGAAGAAAACTTTGCTGTCCATTGAATTTGAATACAACACTTTGAGGATGGCAGCTCAGCTGGACCTAGATCTCAGCCATGCACAACAAGAAAGGTTATTACAGCTGAATGGACTGGATGAGCACCGAATGCAGGCCCTCCTTCACTCAGAAGTGGTTCAACTTCAGAGAAAGGTGTGGCATGACCAACATCTCCATGACAAGCAATTTCAGCCGGGAGATTGGGCCTTGTTGTATGACTCCAGGTACAAAGATTTCAAGGGGAAGTTGAGAACCAGATGGCTAGGACCATATGCAGTGGAAAAATGCCATGACAATGGATCTGTTCTTATTCGAACCATTGATGAGGAACCCATCCCCATGCTTGTCAAGGGGCATCGATTGAAGATCTACAGGAGACCTCTCTCAAGACAAGAGTTCATCAAAACTATGGAGAAATCTGTATTGGTCATAGAGAAGGGTTCTGCCTCTGCTTTGGGCATACCCTGAAAGATTCAAAAAATAAATAAATAAATAAATAAATAATAAAGATCCTTGGGTGAAAACCTCTCTGAGGCGCCCAAGGCAGGTGGTAGGGGTGAAAACCTCATTGAGGCGCCCCTATTGTCTTTCAAAAAAAAAGAGAAAGATTTGAAAAGATCCTTGAGTGAAAAGCTCTCTGAGGCGCTCAGGGCAGATGGCAAGGGTGAAAACCTCTTTGAGGCGCCCCTGTTATCTTTCAAAAAAAAAAAAAAAAAAGGAAAAAAAAAAGAAAAAAAACAATAAGCAAAAAAAAGACAAGGACAGCAAGTTCATATTGTAAAATTGCATGCAGGTTGCAGGTGTCTATGGAGGAGAGGAAGCCTCTCAACTCAAAGCCAAGGGTCCTTATCATGTAGTCAGGACACCTCACCAGCACCTCCTCCAAGAATACTCATTTTCTCCAAGGTATGTGCAATTTTATTACAGCTTGAGTCTTCTACAGGAAGACGCAGATTTTCTACAGGAAGGTGCAGACTCTCTACAGGAAACATAGCCTTTCTACAGGAAGCTCTGTATTTCTACAGGAAACTTCCTGTAGAAGCTCAGAACGGCCCAGAATCCATTTTGTGAGGATATCTAACGACTAAGGATCGGTTTGGACGCATGCAAGCTATGTTATCTCCCTTGCACATTGTTGTCACCTCGTCCTGCCATCCTTGTCGACATGCAACGAAGTTACCTGCACCAGCAAAGCAGATCGATGAGTTCTCAAGAAAAAACAAATTTTAAATGAAAAAACGCTGGAGATCTCACACCATATTCATCCCAGTCATCTAGAAGCTCCGGGAGCGTGATCGTGAGGCCAGATCCTTCGTCGTGCAGCATGCACCCAAGGAGGAAGAACTGTTACAAGACATCCCGCGGGAGTCCTGTAACAGTTAAGCCCGCTAGAGTGGATACCATTCACAGCGCCGGCCATATGCAATGAAACGCGGGCGCATGCAACCAAAGCATCCAATCCATCGTTGGCAGCCTGTAAACATGAACCTCTGGGCCTGTGTAAGTTCGCCAGCAGCAGGTAAATCCACTCATCAGCGTCCAAAAAACCGAAACATCGTGTGCAGCCGCGCAGGTAAGTGTCTCGACCCTTCCTTCCATCAAATTGCATGAATTTTACTTTGAATTGATTGCAAAGTGTAAAGGTGAATGGGTTGAGCGGCCGTATGGCCATTTGGCCAGCCACGTCGGCCAGTTAATGGTCTAGTTGGATGTTTGGGTGGCGGCCATGACAAAAAGAATGGGCAGCACGCACGTGAGAGCAATCCCGTCGGGAAAAAAACGAGTTTAACAGAAGAGGCGGCGGCAGATCTGCGGGAATTGATGCGGCAGCAAGGGAACTCGCAGGCAAATGATGGGATGACGTCGCCCAACGGTCCGGCGGGGACAACTCACCCCCGCGCCACGGATTCCGCCGATTCAAAATCTAATCGGCTAGATTGCCCTCATGCATTTATCAACCATCGTTTTGAACTCGAGTGGCTATCCTGATCTTTCTGCAGTTCGATACGCCGAGCCCTTGGCTATCAGAACGCTTGTGAAGCACACCCAGAGCGCAGACCAACTGTAGTCTTTCCAGAAGATCGTGCGCTGCTTCTACAGGAACGCAGTTTCTACAGGAAGGCGGGTGCCTCACGTAAAAAGGTGGCAGATTAAAAAGGTAACCCTGAACTCTTCATGCAATTGGTTTATAAAGGTGGCAGAATCGTCGTCCACAGTCTGGTCATAGAAAATTGGTGAAATTGTTGTCTGTTGTGCCTATACTATCATTCTACAGGATGTCAGGGTAATTAAACTGTGTTAAGTTCCTCAGGGATAAGTTTTGTGGATTATGTGCATGACAGAAGCGTAATTCTACGCTCTGTCTCAGTAGACCAAATTTCTTCCACAATCACCACCTCTGGTTAAGGAAACTGTTTTATCATGCCGGGTGGGTTTATTAGACGAGAACCCACTGATTCAACCAAGTTAAGGGAAAACCAAGAGGTGGTGGAGCTCTTCACACGGGTTCAATGGATATCTTTTTGTGACAAATTGCAGGGTTACGACGATGAAGTGGCAGAAGAATTTTTGCAGGCTCTGAGGCCGAAATCCAAGACACTGGCCACAGTGAACTTCAGGGGCCTAAGCCTCAAGCTCACCCCGCAATATATCAGTCGAATTACTGAACTTCCAATGGGTTTGCCATGGGATAAGGAAGAAAGGAAGTTGAGCCAGCAGGCCAAGAAAGAATTCTTTCCACCTGAGGAGGAATTCTCGGAGGACAAAAATGGGGTGCGAAGAACCAGTTTGCTGCCACCATGGAATGAAGTTAGCCTACAAATCATGAAGTATATAACCTGTGAAGGCCGTTATAGCATCGTGTACGGGTATCACTTTCGGTTGCTCACTGAATTGAGGCACCGGATTGATCTTCCTGTAGAAAAGAAACTGAGCATCCCTTATTTCCTGCTACAGTCTCTAATTGAGTGTGCCACAAAGCTAAAAGAAGGCATACCAGATCAGGTAGCCCACCATGGATTGATCAAACTTCTTGTGGAGGATGCGCTTCATTCATATAAGGTTCCCCTCTCATGGGAAGCATTCAGGAATTTGACAAGAGACGGAGACATAAGGATGCTGACTGAAGAAAGTGGTTCCTCCAGCAGTGAGGAAAAAGAATCAGTGGCTGAGGGAAAGAAGGAAACAGGCCAGAAGATCCCGACCATAGTGCAGAAGAAAGAACAAAAGAAGAAGCATGAGAAAAAGGATGACAAAGAAAAAGGTGACACACCCATCTTATCAGCAAGAGAGAAGAGGTTGCAGAGCAGAACGGACAAAGCTGAGATGGTCCACATCAGCCCAAGTACCTCATCAGCACCCGCAACCAAACCAAAAAGCAAAACCCATGTAGCAAAGCAAGCAAAGGTGGTGACACCTGTGTCTACAGGAAAGCAGAAACAGGCTTCTACAGGAAGCCCGAAAACAGAGAAAGGGTCTCCTACAGGAAGCCCGAAATTGGTCAAAACAGGGTCTTCTACAGGAAGCCCAAAATTGGTAAAGAAAGGGTCTTCTACAGGAGGCCCGAAAGTGGGTAAAGCAGGGTCTTCTACAGGAAGCCCGGAATCAGAAAGGAAGGGGCCCTCTACAGGGAGCCCTGGGAAAGCAAAACGCAAGAAAGAGAAGGCTGGCATTCTCGAAAAGGAGGCAGCAGCTGCACTGGCCGCCCTCAGTACACCTCCAAAGCCAAAGGAGAAGAGAGAGAGGGAGATCCCTCTACCTTTTGAAGCTAGGAGAAGTAAGAGAATAAAAACGGGCCAGCCGCAGCCTCCACCCAGCAGCCAAACCATTTTAGGGGGTGTCCCTACTTCACCCAGTGAGAGATCCCCCTCTAAAACATCGGCCACCCCCGAGAGGGGAAGCCCAAAAATAACTACCTGGACACGAAGGATAGGCCAATCGGCTTCCGAAGCCCAGCTCAAGGAAACAGAAAAGAGGGAAGAAGCACCACCCTTGTCACCGCCAGGGGCAGAAGAGGCAGGGCCACCAAGAACAGGAAAGGAAGAGCATGTTCCGGGCCCTAGTTCTCGGCCAAGGACAAGGAGCTGGAGCAAAGTTGCTCAAGGATGAGCAAATATTTTAGCTGGGGGGTGATGATGAGCCCCAATTTTTGGTACAATTTGGGCTCATTTGGCCTACTTACCTTGCTCAACCATTCATCTTTTATCACTTATGCATTCATTTCTTAGTATATCCGTGTTATTTGTAGGAAGAAGGGCAGGAATTATATCTATGTGGCTAATACATGATGATTTCAGGTTTTTGGCATTAAAGAGAGCAAAAGACCACGCAAATGGAGACAAGGAGACAGCAAAGGTGACATTGCGAGTTCATAGGGAGGTTGTCCACGGTCTTGATGACCTTCCTCGTGATTTTCACCTTAACTCTGAGCTCCAACAGCTCTCCCCACCGAGCTTAAAGGCAGCCAACGGATTCTACAGGATCAGCAGTTTGACTTTCAGTTGGACAGCCAAGCTCCACGAATGGAGGAAGCCAGTTTGATCTTCATTGTGTATAAATATGAAGGTCGTAGCCTTTGATAGGAGCTTTTTGAACTTTTGAACTAATATTGTAATTTCTGAGCACGAGCTACAGCTCGGTGTTTGTTTTTGTAAGCCAGTTTTGGCATGACATTAGACTCTTGATTATGAATAAAGGCAAGCAGATTTGGATCTAATTCTGAGCTTTTAAGGGAGCTATAGCTCTCAGGTTAGGGCCCAACCTGAGAGCAATAGACCTCCTCTTCTTTGTAGTGTTATTTGCCTTTCTTTTCAGCACTTTGTTTCTCTGTTTTGACATGCATTTCAAGAACACAGTCTGCTGATTTGATTTCTTTAATGAGATTGAGTAGGATTAGCTTATGGTTAAATCGCTTTCAGTTGCTTAGATTAGAATAGGAGGATTGTAATTCATTGGAGCTCCAAGAAAAGGTTGATAGTGCCTTCACTGCCATCTCTGTTTAGAGATTGGGGTGCAGTCTGTACCAACCACCAAAAAACGCAGTCTTTTTTACTTTCATGCAAGCTGCAACACAGTCATTTTAATTATAGATCCATCCATGCACTCTGGTCTTGAGCCATACTCCTTCATTCCAACTCCATGCACGACTTCTCTTCACGATTTACATTGCTGTTCATTGGTTTAATAGCACAGGTAGCACAGGTTAATGGATTCTCATTTTTGGTGCAAGACATAAGCAATTTGTTTTATTTACACTGCTCAGTATCATTCCATTTCCTTCTTCTTCTTCTTCTTAACCACGCCTAAAGCCACCTACTCGACCTCTGTTCATCTCGTTTACCTTCCAACTCTTCCATTGCCCACGTAGCTCCATTTTCTTGACCTTTCGTTGCTTCCATCCTTCTATCCACCAACCAACTTCATGCACTCTTTCTCCATCTTATTTCTCTGCCCCTGAGCCATCACAAGCTCCATCTCCATCTTACCTATCCACCCATACCGCTCCATCACTTCACCATCACCCAAAACTCCCACGGTAGAACATCCTGTAGAAGTTAGCAGACTTCCTGTAGAATTCCTGAGTTTCCTGTAGGATCCCCTGCAGACATCCTGTAGAAGCCTGCAAACTCGGTTGCCGAGCACCTGAACGTTGTGGACTTCTGTGGACTAATGCTAGGGATCCCTTGGGACCTCTCCTAGCCCTCCTAACCTTTCCCAAGCTTTCTCTCCCTTCACACCACCTCTGCACAGCCAAACCCTAATAAGAAACAAAATCATAATCACTCCAACCACTTAAGCAAAAATACAAAAACAATGTTCTTTTCAATGGAAGTAGTTTAAGTTCATGCATTTCATATCACTAGCAGTAATGGCATCATTCTTAGACATTTGCACTCCCACCATTGCATCATAGAGATTAAGCTAGTCAGATTAGGGTTTACTAGGGTTTCCATGTTTTGGTTGGCTTTCAGTTCATTTTTTCAAAATAGATTAATTTCCTTTGAGATAGCCTTCGTCCATCATTTAGAAAGCTTCTTCTGAGAGCATATAGAAGTTGGCTTGATCCCTAGCGGACTTGTGCCAGCTGACCAAGTGACAGCTGCGACAAGAGCTAGTACTTGTGCATACAGCACCGTCGCTTCCAAGTTTGTACGAACTACCGGGTTGATAAAATTAGAGATAGGAAGCCCGAGGAGTTGTAGCATTATTGCTACAATACTGGAGCCCACCAATGGATTAAGTCGAAAAAAGAGGCAAAATGAGACCATATAATTACCCATTTCTGGGGCTCATCAGAGGATGTATGGCACACTAAGTCTTTAAGCAAGAGGAATTTTTGCCTGGAATCTGAGTTCGTGAAGTAATATAAAGTGGTAAGCATATGCCACACTCATTCTTCCCTCAAGATATGTATTCTAGAATATGGTAGGCCACCTTATCCCAAGGATAATGTAGGCTTTCACTCCTAACTCCATTCTTTTCCTCAAAAGTCTTTTCATTAGGAGTGAAGAAATTATTTTTAGCAGTGATACTGGTGGCTTTGTCTTCTCTAATCCACTTCATTCCTATAGGTAGGGTTGTTAATATGCTAATTATTTTAGGGCTGAGAGAGATAACCAACCCTCTCACCATAGTGGTGGCTCTGTCCTTTGTTTTTGAATGCAAATCCATGGAAAATTGAAAGGCAATGTCATCATCATACCCTTTCAATAACTCAAAGAATCCTAGCCACTGGTGTCAACTAAAAATGTCTACCACAGGAGGGTGGAGGTGGATTCTCTTGGTATCTAAGGGCTCCCTTTTGTTAAACCCTCCCCCCATCTCTTCTCTATGTTGTTAATTAAGTGAGGGAGAGATACTTCTTCTATAGTTTTAGTGTGTAATTCAGTGGTAGAAGTGAGTTAAAAATTCGTTGTTAATGAAATTTTCCTACATTCCCATTACTCTACTACTCAAAAATGCCTTTTAATTTCACAATTAGACAACCACTACCTATAGAATTTGAATTGAAATTTGCATGCAATCTAATGGATGGATGAATGAAATGGTGGAACTTACTTTTTTTCAAGTAATTTGGGATGAAGGTGGTAATTTAGAGATCAGTTCAAACTTCTGTGGCTTTCCTCCACCTTCTCAACCATTCTTTAGTAGTCTCTTGGCACTCCTGTAGTAGTTGCAGGCTTTTTTGTAGCTCTCTCTTGTAGAAACTGCAGAACGAGGTTCGAAAATTCTCGATAGCACCCCGAGCTTGTCCTCTCCCTAACTATTTATGAAATGAGCGATCATTCAAAATAAGTTGAGCCCAAGTACATAATATGTCATTTTTAGTTTAGGCTTGGAGCGTTGTGGTGACCTAGAAATCACATGGGGTTTCCTCTTTTGGACCGTTGTCCCCACTCTGAGTAAATAATTCTCATTTTCTCGTAATCACCACCCATTATTTGTGATCCCAATTTCAATGGTGTGACCTTTTTACATTAGATGAGTGCTTACCATCACTTTTAGTTTACTTTCTAAGGGTGGCCAAGTTAACTGGCCACCTCCAACTTATTAAAATGTCCCCTCTCGGCATTTACACACTTTTGTTATTCACACATAGGGAGGAGGTAAGATTTTTCCATACCTGTGCCTACCTCATTATCAAACTGCTGCAAGGATTTTCATGCTAGAGATGTACCATATCATTGGCATCAAGGGAGTTGGCTTTCTAACTTATTTCATGTGTATGTATTCATTTCTCCTCGTGATACTTGATTGTTGTGTTTGTTCTGTGTCCAGGTACCTTGTTGATGTTCAAGATGTTACTGTTGGTGGAGAGTCCTGCTTGGAGTGATATGACTACTTTGGAGTGGTCTCATAATTTTCCATCACCCCCCTAATGATGAGAGAAATCAAGTTCATTGCTTTCTGTGATGTGAGAACACGTTGCTATAGGAGGAGGTTTTCTTCCTGTAGCATTCCTTTCCTTTTCCTCTGGGGTCTCCAATCTACATGGCATGATGAGAAAAGTTTTAACAAGTCCCGAGGAAAATGCTAGGACAATGAGGGAGTAGTGCAGACTTGTATAAATTAAGATAATGGCTTCTATGTGTCTTTTAACTTTTTAACAATGTTAATACAGAGTGGAGGAACTGAGTGATTTTCTTTTTATGAAATAACATGAATGATTGATAGATGGATGATGGACCATGATGGGACAACCTTATTTATCATTCTCAAGGTCATAGGTTCCCTATTTAGCTATCCTTGTCCTTGGATCTCCCTCTTAGAGATTTTCAGAACCCTCCTATAGCACTATAGGACCTCCATCTAGCAACTACAGGTCCTTCTTGTAACAATCTAGAGAGGAGGTGAAAATTGAATTTTGGGATAATGGGATTGTAGAGACAGGTGATCACATGAGTGGAGATGACGGATAGGAATCGTATGGATGGAAGAATGGAATAATGGAATAATCTTTAGAATTTTGGCCATGTAGCCATGGAATCAAGCCCTGTATATAATCTTGCAAAATGACGAAAAGGTCAGCAGACATGGTAAAAATCCTTTTCTTGTGTATCTCTTTTTTATATTTTTTTTTTCTCTTTTTTCTTGAGACACGCAGGCTGCCTCATAGGAGGTCTTCAACAGGGAAAATTTTAAGAACCCCCCCTAAATTTACATGTATAATAAATGGGCGAATATCCATGGTATATAGAAAAAATGGAAGGCGATTTTATCAATAATATGATATGTATATATAATTTTTTGGCGAATCTCTCACCAGGCATGGCTAATATTTTACTCAATTATAAAATCTTGTGTTTATTGAATACACAAATGAAATCATTGAATTTCCTTAAAATATCTTTTGAAATCAAAATTACCGAAATTACATATCGATAACCTAGTGGGTGTAGGATAAAATTCACCCGTGCCATTCACAGAAAGCATGAGAAAAAACCTAATACTATATATAAAACCAAGAAAAATTCAAATTCATCACTTCTAGGGACCTCGTATCCACCTTGCCAATACACAAGTATGTTCCTATTTGCAATTAGAAAAATTACCCAAATTACAATCTATTTACTCCACTTCTAGGGACCTCGTAACCACCCTACCAATACACACGTATGTTCCCGTTTGCAATTAGAAAATTACCCAAATTACAATCTGTTTACTCCAGCATATGTTGGAAAGTTATAGAAGGATGGCTAGTGCAATCAATCCATTCCTTTTAGCCCTAGATTTGTTTCAGTTTAAGACAGAAGTATACAAATATACTTGTCGAATGTCTATGCTTTAACCATTCACCTTAAGATGTTTTTACAATATAATTTCCTAAGCCTATTTAATATCTTCATTATCATAAAAACCAACCTATATCCATCTTAGCTCCACATCTACCACTCTTACGGAGATGAAATCTATTTATCCCTCTGAGCACTTGGTAGACCCAGAATTAAGATGGATCTAAGATAGAATTTCCCCTTTAAATAGTCTATGCTCACATGAATACCATGGGTCAATACCATGGGTTATCATAAACCTGGAGCTTAAAAATTACTATTAGTAATTTATAAAAATTAATAAAATTAATAGTTGACCATGGGTCAATACCATGGGTTATCATAAACCTGGAGCTTAAAAATTACTATTAGTAATTTATAAAAATTAATAAAATTAATAGTTGATTTTTATTTTAACCAAGCTAAAATGTTTAACATACATTAAGTTACAACATCCATTTTAACTCTTGATCGGATCAAATATTTTTCACTCTATGCTAGTTTGCATATTACGATATTTGATACCTCTTGGGGGTTAGTAGATCCAGAGTAAAGATGGATCTATGCTGGTTTAATTCCCCCATTTAAATAGGCTACATTCCAAGTGAATACCATGGGTCAATACCATGTGCCATTTTGGTGAATACCATGGGTCAATACCATGTGCCATTTTTATTTTTATTAATACTAATATTAGGGTTAATAATATTTTTTTGCATGGTATTAATAACAATCTAGTCCATGGTATTTGTCCCATAGTATAAATATAAGGTGACTTATGGAGTAAATATAAAAAAATGTTTTATTTGTTTACCATACCTCTCGTTTATTTATATTTTTATTAATTTACCATACATTCATAAATACAAGGTGACTTATGGAGTAAATATAAAAAAATATAAAAAGAGGTTTTATTTATTTACCATGCGTCTAGTTTATTTATATTTTTATTTATTTACCATACCTTTTGAGTAAGTATAAAAAGACATTTTATTTATTTACCATACCTCCACTTTACTTATATTTTTATTTGTTTACACCCTTGCATGTATATAAGGTGACTTATGGAGTAAATATAAAAAATGCTTTATTTATTTACCATACCTCTCATTTATTTATATTTTTATTAATTTACCATACCTCTTTTATAAATATCGTATTTGGGCCTTTGGCCCATAGGATTCACTTAAATAAAACCTATTCTTGAAAATGGGCGAATGGATTCACTTAAATAAAACCTATTCTTGAAAATGGGCGAATGGATTCACTTAAATAAAACCTATTCTTGAAAATGGGCGAACGGAAGGTTGTAACTCCTAATTTCAAGGGCTAAATTTACCTTTTTTACCCTCTCCCTTAAAATAAGGTGGGCTATTTGAGGTGATTTGTAAAAATGTACTATGATTCAAAATATTCGCCCACTAAAAATTTAAAACCCCTTAATTTCGCCAAAGGGCGAACATTCGCCCCTAAAATCACCCCTAGTCTTCAACTTGTATGCCTTCCCTAGGTGCCTCAAGAGAGGTTTTCACCAAGGTATGTTCACTATTTTTTTCTTCTATTTTTCTACTCCTGCACTACCTCAGAAAGGTTTTCACCCTAGGAGTTTGCCTCAAATGCCTCAAAAAGATTTTCATCCAAGCATTTTTTCCCTTTTTATTTCTTTTCATAAAAAAATATCTAAAAATGTTGTGGACTGGAAGATATGACACTCCCAATCACATTGACTTCTCTCGTGCTTGTACTGATGAATTTTGCCTTAGACATAGGTTTCCTATATAACTTCAGCATGTAACCATTGAAAATCAAGGGGAGCCCTTCCTCATCAATGGTCCTGATTTGAAAATCTCCATTGTCATGAAATTTTTCTATCAGGTATTGGCCTAACCATCTTTTCATCAATTTTCCTTTAAAATATTTGAACCTAGAAGCATATAATAATGTCCAATCCCCTTCTTGAAAAACCTTTTCCTTGATATTCTTATCATGACAGACCTTCCTTTGCAATTGTATAACATCAGTGTGAAGGAGGGCCTCCATTCTAAACTCATCCAATCCATTCAATTGGAGCAACCTCTCTTGTTCTGCTTTGGTGACATCTAAGTCCAACTGGGCTTCCATTCTCAAAGTATTTTACTCAAATTCAATAGAAAGAAGAGATTTCTTCCCATAAATTAGATCATATGGATTGAACCCAATTTTTGTCTTCCAAGTGGTGTTATAGGCCTAAGTGTCCTCCACTAATCTGTCTACCCAATCTCTCATGTTTCTGCTCATAACCTTGGTGAGGATGCTCCCCAATTCCCTATTTGTAACATCTACTTGCCCATTTTCCTGAGGGTGATAGGCAATAGATGTTCAGTGTTTTATATTATGCTGCCTTAGGAGATTCTCAATCAGATGTGATGTGAATTGAGACCCCTGATCAGTGACTATCTCCCTTGGGTACCCAAATTTGTAGAAAATATTTTCCCTTAAGAACTCAACCACTTTCTCATTTGTTTCTTCTTTGAAAACCTTTGTCTCAACCCACTTTCTCAAGTAACCAGTGCACATAATGATGTACTTTCTGTGCCCTGATTGTGGATCATTTGGCCCAATGAAATCCATGCTCCACTTGTCAAATTGCTCTAATGCCACTTGAGGTTGTAGAGGCATTTCATCCCTGGGTGTGGGCTTCCCCATCCTCTAGCACTAATCACATCTGTTGGTATACCTTCATGCATCTTGGTCAAGAGTGGGCCAATAGTATCTAGCTTGTAAAGCTTTGAAAGTTGTTCTCTTGGAAGAAAAATTACCCCCACAGGACCCATCATCGCAAGATGAGAGGATGTCAAAGAATTACTTTCCCTGAAACATCTCCTTAAAATATGATCTGGTCCCAACTTCAAAATATTTTCGCCAATCCAATTGAAAGGGGCACTTTTCTCTGCTCTTCTCCCTCGATGACAGATTTGGAGGAAATCTGCCAGCAACTAGGTAGTTGGCCACATCAGCAAACCAGGGAGATATCACTGAGATATAAAATAGGTGCTCATTTGGAAGTTAATCATCAACCATCCTTTCATCACCTGCAGGTAAAGTAAGTCTCGACAAAAAATCTACAACTACATTTTCTTTTCCTCACTTATCCATCATAGTCAAATCTAATTGTTGAAACAATAATAACCATCTAATGATTCTAGCATTAACATCTGGCTTATTCATCAAATATTTAATAGCTGCATGATCAGTATGCACAAAAGTTTGGTATTCAGTGATGTAGTGCCTAAATTTTTTTAAGGAGTGTACAATATCTAAGAGATATTTTTTTGTGAAAATGTAGTTTGATTTAGCCTTCGATAGGTTTTTATTAATGAAATAAATGGAATAGGGTAATTTATCATCAATTTTCCCCATGGCTTCCCCCATATCTTTGTCTGATGCATCAATATGGATATGGAAATGTAGAGTCCAATTGGGACCCCTAAGTATAGGTGCAGTGGTCAATTTATATATTTTAATATCTCAAGGGTCTCTTGGCAGCTACTTGTGAACAGAATTCTAAGTCCTTGGCCAACATTTCAAATAATGGTGAAGCCACCCACAGGACTTCATTCGATGAAGGTCTAACCTATCAAGTGTGTTCATGGAATATTAAATAATATCGTTAATTTGACTACATATTGGAAAATACCCCTAAAAATCACATTATTTAACTCCCTACCAATACAAACCCTATACACCTTCCCAATTTTAAAAACCCCTACTTCCACTAGATATTGTAGGTATCCATTTTTTCATTAACATTTTTTATACCCCTTTATATTTTTTCATTAAGTTTGAACTCCATTTTTATACCTTCCAATTTAAAAACATTTTACCCCCTATATATCCCCCAATATATTATGCCATTTTTTCCTCAATAAATATCCCCCAATATGAACCGACGTGGTATGGTATTTTTCCCTCAGTGAAACCCCTGTGAAGCCAACTTACCGAAATCCTTGATAAACCTCTTATAATAGCTAGCTAAGCCCATGAAAATCATAATATCCCTCTGCTTTTGAGGAGTAGGGACCCTTTTTATGATGGAAATATTATTTGGGTCCACTTGCATCCCCTCTTGAGATATTGAATTGTCGAGGACAACCCCTGCATTCATTAAGCATTCACATTTATCAGGACTATGCGGGAGGTTCATTTAAATGAATTTTCTCAGGACATTACCCATATTATAGATAGCCTCCAGGAAACCACACTCATAGGGAGTGAAATCATCCATGTAGATCTCCATGGAGTCATGGACCAACTCAGCAAAGATGCTCAGAACTATCCTTTGAAAAGTGGCAAGGGCATTGTATAAACTGAATGGGAGGACCCTATAAGAAAAGGTACCCCAAGAACATGTGAATGTAGTCTTCTCTTGATCCTTAGGGCTTATCTGAATCTCATTGTAACCATTGAATCCATCCAAGAAAGAGAAGAAATTATTCCCTGAAAGACCATCCAAAACTTGATCGATGAAAGGTAAAGGGAAATGGTCTTTCTTCGTGGCCTTGTTCAATTCTCTATAATCCACACAAATAATCCACTTTTTCAGTCTTCTTTATGACTAAGACTAGAGGCGACACCCACTCACTATCTGATATGGGATATATGAACCCTGGATCCAACAACTTTTGTAAACCTTTGTTATGTCCTTGAGGGTTAGGTTCATTCTCCTATGTGGTTGGCATACAGGTTTGAATCCTCCTTAATGTATATGTGATCAGTACAAATTGAGGTATGCGCCCCCTTCATTTCTTTATATTTCAAAATAAAGGCATCTATGTGCTCCCTAACATCTTGCACAATTTCTCTTCTTGGTTGGTCGAGAGAGAGGGCTTAATATTCAAGGTTCTAGATGGGATAAATTCTACAAATTTGACATGGGCAAGACTTGGGTCAACTGAACATAGTTCAATCCAGATACTACTCTTAGATTCTTTCACTAGCTCATCAAGAGGCATGGTATTGGGGGGTTGTCTCTAAAGTATCTAGTGAATAAGGTCATCTTCATCGAGTTTCCCCCCTCCTATAACAACTTGTAGGGTATAGATTGGGTAGAATTTTGTATGATACACTTGATCTTCCTCCTCCTCTTTTAGCCACAAGGGTAAGTGATGCTCAATGGATGGCTGAGCAGGAGCATACAATACCAATTGTTTAGACAAATATCCATGCTTAATGGTCATGTTCCTAGACGTACAACTAATGTAAGCATCAACAATGGCTAACCATGGCCTTCCCAAGATGAGAGGATAGCCATTGAACTTGGTTTTGGGTTGTAGAACTAAGAAGTCAATAGGACACTCCCAATAGTCAATGGAGACCATGAAATATGAAACAACTCCCTCAGGAGCTACTGTAGATCTATCTGGAAGTTGCAGTACTATAGTGGTCTTTCTTAAATATCCTTGGAGGTTTAGCTTTATTAAAATGTGTTTAGTTTACGTTTATGGTTTTGGCTCACATGGTTTTAGTGATGTATGGTTTATTTCCTTTAGAATTAAGTTGTTAGAAGTGAGTAGTCACATGGTTTTAGTGATGTATGGTTTATTTCCTTTAGAATTAAGTTGTTAGAAGTGAGTAGGTTTTATGTTCACTTGATCAATATCTCAACCATATTTGACTAGAGGGTAACCGAGACTTCATGACTAGCTTTTCCCAATAAATCTGTATAATGTTGTTGCTATGTTATAATTAATTATATTTATCTTCCTTGCATGTTAATTATTAAAATGTGGTATCAAAGCCATCATTGTGAGCAATTTCTTTATATTATCATAAAGATGGCTCTGTGGAATAAATAAACTATGGATGAATCCATTAGTTTTTCCAAGAAATTTAAGTAGTGTTTCTTTTATGTTATAATTAACTATATTTAACTTTCTCACATGTTTATTCTTAATTTGTGGTATTGAAACAATCATTGTGAGCTATTGCATGAGACTATCATCAAAATGGTTAGGTGGAATAAATTTAATGGATCGATTAGATTTTTCTAAGATATTTGTGTAGTGTTGTTGCTATGTTATAATTAATTATGTTTATCTTTCTCATATGTTTATTCCTAACATGTTGTATTAGAGATATAATTGTGAGTTATTGCATGATACTATTATGAAGATGGTCACGTGGAATGAATCCTATGTGTGGATGGATTGTTTGGTTTATTCCAAGAAATTTGTGTAGTATTTTTTTCCATGTTATAACTAAATATATTTTCTTTATTTCACGTTGTAACATATGGTATCAGAGCCATAATTATCAGTTACTGCATGATACTATCATGAATATGGTCTTGTGGAATGGATCAAGTCTCAATGGGTCCATTAGATTTTTCCAAAACAATTGTGTAGTGTTGTTACCATGTTATAGTTAATTATATTTATCTTTCTTGCTTGTTTATTCATAACATGTGGTATCAAAGCTATAATGAATATGGTAGATGTTAAGTGGAATGAATCAAGTATGGATGGATCCATGACTCCATTAGTGTGATGCATTTCTTTGAGAAGTCACTGTGAACTTATTGGCAAATTCATACAGAAAACATAGTTGCATGCACATGGAAACATCACTACTTATCTAGGTCAAAGAAGTGGCAAGGTGAAAGTACGGTGGAATTTGGAAGTGCATATATCACATAAGAAGAAAAAAACTTTCGAGATGATATTTTTCTTAAACTACATGTCAATGGATAGGCATATGACTATAAGACCTAGTAAGGCATGTGTACCCCTAGTAAGGTCAAGAGTGATAGGTGGATGACATGAGGTTTTCTTGAACTAAATCCAAAGAATTTCTCTAAGTAAATTTTAAATAGAAGATTAGTAGATAAACTTGAATTAGTCAAATGGATATTGTTAAGTAAATTGGACTCGTCAAATGAATTTAGTATATAGTAATGGTATCAAAAGTGAATATGTGTTAGACTCACTTAATTCCTAATTTAATCTTTCATCAAATAGTAATTGAAGTTTCATAAATGTTTTTTTTCATAAAAAATATTTCAAAAAACTTTGCTAATATTATGCTATAATTACTTTATTTTGTTATCCCATACTTATTTCTAATAAGTAATAATATTTAAATCTATATTAACTTTTTTTACCACATTTAAATTAAGCATTATTTTCCCATATTACATTTAAATTAGATAAATAATTAATTTTTCAAATTTAAAATCTTAACGAACGTTCTTTAGAAAAGAGAAATGGATTTATCTAAAGCACTTTCCGTCCTAAATAATCGATGATGATTTGTTTTCTTTTTCCATTTTAATTATGAAGTTTGAAATATTAACCAAACCTATGTTGTCATTATAGTTTAGATTAATTTTGTAGGTTAATTTTATTATTATAATTATTTTGTTTTTAAAATTTAAAATTTATTTAATATTTAATATTCAATTTTATTTATAATTAAAAGATATAAATAGTTATAAAAAAAAAAAAAAAATTATTGTCATTATAGTTAAATTAATTGTGTAGGTTAATGTTATTACGATAATTATTTTGTTTTTAAAATTTAAAAGTTAAAATTAATTTTAATGTTTACCTTTTATTTTTACTTATAATTAATAAATGTTAATATGTATAGAAAATATTAATTTGGGAATATTGGTGATGGTTGGGTTGATTTGTTTCTTCTATTATATAGTTAATTTGTATTTGTTTTCATTTAAGTTCGTGCTCTTTGTATTTTAAGCAGTGGGAGAAAAATAAATGATTTTTTATAAATCATGAATAAATAATCCATTGAAACATATTTCTTTAACGGATTTCGGGTAATGGGATACAAATAGATATGTAAGAACCTCCTAGGTTGTTTAAATATTTATCATTTTTTTACTCTGCAAAAACGGGGTGAATTTGGATGTGGTAAAAGTTAATTTTGGTAATTATATTTATTGTTTGTTATTTAAAGGAAATGTGTTATTCTTGTTTTTTCTTTTTTTAATAAATAAAACTATAATCTTTTAAGTAGTTTGGATAGTTACGCACTCTTTCCCTAGAGATGAAAATATCTCTGAATTGGAAGCCAAAGAAGCAAGGAGGGGGAAGAGGGAAGCCTGACGCATAAGGGAGAGAGGAAAAGGCAAAACTTTTCCATAAGAGGTGGAACTTTTCCATACTATTGATGAGTAGAAAGTAACTTGGGGAATTCCTGAAATATTTTAAAGAAAAATATCTAACGAAACGATTCTATGACGATAAAGAAACAATTTCATGATCTTCGGTTGGGACAACCTTTATGGACGAGTTTGTAGTTAAGTTCACATCCTTATTGAGATATGTTCCTTATATCCATGAGGAAAAGGCCAAGGTACAATGTTTTATGAGAAATTTACCAGCATTCATGAAAGAATGGTTGGAATTCGATAATCCAAAGATCATGGATGAGGCTATTTGAAAGGCACAGATCTACTATCAGTAGATGAAACAAAAGGGAGAAACCTCAAGAGTTGGCTTAATTAGAAGGGGCAAAAGAATCCTCTATACAAAAGGGGGAAATACTGAAAATGTGTTCAGGGGTCAGCATAACAGATATGTTGGAAGAAAGAAACAAAGGAATAATCCTCAAACAAAAACTAAATAGATGGAGGCAACTAGTAAACTAGAGGTGAGTCAATTGCAGTGACCTCCTTTGCAGTGTTGGGGCTATGGGGAACCTCATTATTACAAAAATGCTCTCATCGTACTAGAGCGGACCAAGCCTCCAACATACAAGAGGTTTCTACAGTAGGTGATGTTGTGAAGAGCGTACCAAAAATCAATGCTGCCTTGGACGATCATAAAGTTGAATATCAATGAACTTTGATTGAATTTGAAGTTAAAATGCATAACCATGCTATGTCCATTTTGATAGACCCATGAAAATGTTTGAATTATATCAATCCTAAATTGTAGAAAATTTTTATCTACAAACTCAGAAATTTAAAATTCCTTGGTTGGTACAATTGGCCACTAGGGAAAAGAGAAGTGTCTTGGATAAATAAGATAATTTCCATGTTGAGATAGTTGGCTAGTAAATTAGTGTAAATCTAAATGTATTACCCTTAGGATCTTATGGCTTCCTCATTCGTATGGATTGGTTAGAAGGGCATTGGTCCTTAGTAAGCTGCAAAGATAAAATTGCCAGTTATCTTATGGAGGAGTGTGTTAGACAATAATTCTAATGGGTATAGCCAACTATAAGTGGAATTCAATACATTTTGTTTCTATCTAGGCTTTGTCAGAAACATGGATGCACGCTAGTAGTTTTTTTGGATGGTTTTGGATGATAAACAATATATCTCACTATTGGTGATTTGTGCATAACATGATGGTGATTAGGTCTAACAATGAACTTTGATTTTGTATGGAGTATTTTTTTTGGATGGTTTTGGATGATAAACAATATATCTCACGATTGGTTAGTTGTGCATAACATGATGGTGATAAGGTTTAACAATGAGCTTTGATTTTGTATGGAAGTTATTTTGAGGCAATATAAAATTTAACCAATAACGAGGATTGACATTTTGATCAAATTGAGCTTTGACGCATTTTTTGTGAGCTTAGTTAGCCAGTGCGACATCATAATGATTTTCATCTAAACGTGTTAAATGTACAAAACCTTCTTCATTTGTAGAGGTAGCAGGTAGTAATTCGATAGGTAATTTTAGGGATCAGATTTCACATTCAATGGGTAACAATGCTTCCAAACCATAAACAAGTAGGAAAGGAGTAAAACCTGTTGATGTTTTTGCAGTAGTACTGCAAGCCCACAATGCTGAAAAGAGCATGGAATGCTAGTTTCCTTTATGAATACCAACTATCTATTTAATCATATTAGTTAAAACTTTATTGGCGGCTTCGACCTGACCATTATCATGGCGTAGGTCGAGCTATGCGGATAGTTCAACTATCATAAAGTTACTAAAATGAATACCATGGTATGTAACAATAGCTTGCAGGACACCAAACCAAGAAATCCCATAATTGAAAATGAAAATTGTTGTAGTTTCACCATCGTCTTTATATGTAGGCATCACCTCGGTTGAGTGAGGGTTACAGGTGATGAAATGGATGCCCCATTTGGCAAAAGGACTGACAAATTGAGGAGGCTCAAGTCATTGCTAGGGTTAGCCATTTCCATCATCGTAAATTGAGGGAGGCCCTAGAAATTGAAAAAAGACCCAATAATTTGAATAGAGATGATGGTTGGAATATTAGTAGAAGTTGGGTCCCTGTCCTATCCTCCTAGTTTTTTAGGCTTCTTTTTGGGATTTATTTTGTTTCTTTGTTTATCGATGTAGGTATTGACAACCTTTTTATAGTATTTGTTGTTGATTTATTCTTCATTAGAGATTATTTTCTTGATCCTTCATGTTATTTATATATTTTATCATCCTATTCGTTCTTAACTTCTTTTAGTATTTTTGTTATTTGTTTAATGAGCCTCAGCACCATATTTTATTGTTGACCTTGTTTTATTTATTGATTACTTTTCTTTGTATATATATATATATATAATTGATTTATTAATATATTTCTTTTGACTTATGTATATTTTTGTCTTTTTTTATTATTTATTTTTCCATTAATTATTTTTAATTTAGTTTATTTTATTTCCACTAATTATTTTATTTATTAAATGATCTTGTCTAGATTAGGGTCTTGGCTCATTTTTATAATTTTTGACTTCCCTCCTTGTTTAGAGTTTGATTTTTTTTTAATAAATCAATTTAAATATTATTTTTTAAAAGGAGCTAGTGGTTACTTATTAATTATTTTTTTTTAATAAATGAATAAACTAATATCATAATTTGAATATTGTTTTTAAAAACTAGTAATATTTGGTTTTAATAATTTAATCTAAATATTACTTTTTCAAAAACTAGCCACTTAATATGATCGTTACCTATTAATATTTTTTAATAAACTAATATCATATTTAAATATTATTTTTCAAAAACTAGCCATTTAATATGACCGTTACTTAATAATATTTGTTTTTAATATATTAATAAATTAATATAATAATTTAAATGTTATTGTTCAAATATAGTCGTTACTTGAAATTATGTCTCTGCATTGCTCTCTATTTAAGCCTTTGTTATGGTCTTCCTCCTCAGATGGTCATGATGATGAACCACACTTGTTGGTGAAGAGGAGCTAGAGGTGCTCGCATTTTGTGATGGTAGATTTGGCAATTATGGCATTTGCAAACTGCAATAATGCAATCTTTAAACATTGAAGGCCAAAAATAACCGACACGTAATATATTTCGGGCAATAGCATACCCAAACATATGACCTCCACATGCTCCAGAATGGTAGTCATTTAATGTTTTTTCGGCCTCTTGGAGAGTCAAAGAAGATCAGAATATAGAATCACTACCACGGTGGTAAAGAGTGTCACCAATATTATTGTATTGTTGGGATTAGTACCAGATTCAATGACGATTAGTTTTAGATAACTCGGGGCTGAATTTTTTCTTTTGGAGATATATTATGATATCTCCATACCACGGATTTGACCTACTAATAAGAAAGAGAGTTTCATCAGCAAAGGAATCTTCTACCATAGTTTCTATATCAATATGAGGAAAGTCACACAATAGTTCGGTGAAAACTAAAGATTTCTTTGACTTAGATTTTTCAAATTCTAAATCAAACACTTGTAATATAACTATCCATTTGGAGTATTTCCCCCCTACCAATTGCTTACTGAGAATATACATCATAGAGTTACAATCTGAAATGACAATTGTTTTTCATGGAAGTATATAGTGACGGAATCGTTGAACAACTTGAACAACTGCCAAGGCTAGCTTCTCCACATGTGCATATTTAATCTCAGTTTTAGTGATATTTCTACTCAAATAATAAGACACATGTTCACTGTTAGAATCATCCTCTTGGACTAACACCATGCCAATAGTGGCATCAGACACAACTAAGTACAGAAAGTAATATTAATGATAATCAGGTGGATGCAGTAATGCTGCATTGATTAGTGCATGTTTTAGTGCAACAAAGTCTTTATCGGCAAGCTCATCCCAGAAAAAAGGGATTCCCTTTTTCAACAGTTGAGTAAAAGCTTGGGTTAGTTAGGCATAATTGTGGTTTAATCTACACAAAAATTTTGCTTTCCCTTGCAAAATTTAGAGTTGTGTAAGGCTAGGAGGAGAAGGCAAATTCATAATTTCCTCCACCTTGAGTGGGTTAACATGAATGCTCTCTTTTGAAACGATGAAACCTAGAATTCGACCTGATTATATGCAAAAGACACATTTGTACAGATTTAAGCGAATATTGTAATGCCTGCTCCTAATGAAAATTGATTTTAAGTGAAATGGGCGATCTTGCCTTTTCATTGAATGAGTCATAAGGTCATCTAAATAGGGATGAAAAATATGCTTGATATGATGGAATACATAAGACATTTCTTGTTGAAAAGTTTCGACAACATTTTTCATGCCAAATGGGAGTTTGCGATAAGAAAAATTCCCCCATGGGCATATAAACGCGGTTTTGTACTGATCAGCAGGGAGTATGTTTATTTGATTGTAGCCAGAAAATCCATCCATGAATGAAAAATTTTCATTCTTGGCACAATCATCAACAATTTGGTCGATAGATGGAGTTGCATAATTTCCCATGGGACAAGATTTATTAATATCTCCGTAATCGCCACATACTCGAATAGTTCCTTGTTTTTTATTAACAGGTACAATATTTGATACCCGATCAGTCAAAGGAATGGGGTAAATGAATCCCACTTTCAACAAATTTTCAACCTTAGTTTTGATAGTGGCAGCTCTTTGTGGATGTATAGGACACAATTGTTGTCTAACAGGCTTAACATCCATATAAGTTTTTATCTCATGTACAACTATACTATGGTCGATTCCTGGAATTTCTTCGTATGACCAGAGAAAGTTGTCGTGGAATTCATGAAATAGGATTTATAAGTTTGAATCTCTTCTAAAGAACAAGAATATCGTATATGAATATTTTCAGTTATCCTAGGTTTCACTAAGATATCTATTGGTATCATTTTCAATATATTCCCTAAATTTTGTTCAGAATTGGAAGAAAGGGCAGATATTGGACATTGAGGATCACTAAGAGTCTTAGATGAAAACATAGATGAGAAATTATTCTCAATTTTGTCAAAGGATAGCAAGAAGGTTGAACGATGATGAGTATCGTCCCATGGCATTTCATCCAAGGTCATAACTTCCATAATCCATTCATTAGTTAAGAAATATCTGTTAAAAGGATCACGCATAGAGATTGGTTCCAAGTGCAACAAATGAGAATATTCATCAATAATCATATTAATTCGATTGTTTTCAGATGTTGATAAGTTGGAAAAGGATTGAATTGCCTCATAAGCCAACTCAAAAGGGATACGAGGCATCTCACTACCATATAAGACTATTTCTGACTCTGAAGGTACTTTCCATGGATCTCCCAATTCGAAAGTACTTGATGTAATCATGTTAATTATTATGAGGGAAATTGGGTGGAGGGAATGTGAAATTTCCCATCAAAGATGATTCTTTTAGAATACCAACACAAACTTCTTCATATGAAGTCGTTGATTTTCCAACAAAAGGCACACTACTAGTGGAACAAGGGTTTGAGGTATAGTAGGATAATTGGTCTACCTTCACAATTCTTCCCTTGTGAAGAAACATGGTCATCCTAAAATATGACGAGACTACTACCGACATGGCATAAGTCCAACTTTGACTAAGAAAAAGGTTATAATCAAGTTGAGCATCAACAACCTGAACATCTATTGAAACTGTTTTACGCTCTAATTCGATTGGTAAATCATCTAAAATACTATAAAGACAAAAACCTCTTCCATCAAAGGCTTTCAAAGTTGTGGGAGATTGATTGACTGTTGGAGAACCTAAAGATTTCCAATGGGCAATGGACATATACATGTCGATGATCCTATGTTAATCACTGTTCGAAAAACTTGTCAAGTTTTGACATAAACTGGTATCTGAAAATCTAGTTGGTGCAAGAGACGTGGGACATGATTTTCGAGATCAAAAATAATGAAATTGGAGTCATGAGGATCTACTACTCCAATGGCTAATATTAATAACTTCCTTTGTGCTGGATAAGTCTATAGCACTTTAAGAGCTGACATTGCCGAAGGTGACATAGCCAAATATTCAATGATGTTATAGTTTTGAGTAGCCCTAGCATGAGGGTTAAAGGCTAAGTTTCGAAGCATACCCTTAGGAGGTGGGCGAATTACCATATTAGGGTCTGGTTTTTCAATATGTAATGGTTTAGAATAAAGAGGAGTAGATGTGGAAGTTTGACCAGCTAGACTGGAGTCATCTCCATCTTCAACAAGACTCTTTGATCTATAATCTTTGGATATCGTTTCTACCATAGCTTTGGTAGAAATAGTCATGATACCTACTGATGCAGATGAAGAGGATTGGGCATGAGAAACCATTTTGTTGTCTTATGGAGGAAAGGTGTCCTTCAGAATAGTAGGACTGAGTGAACCTTTGACAAATTTAGAAACTTTGGCACGATGTGGGTGCTCCTTGGTGTAATGATTCTCATCACAAATTAGGCAAGAATAACGAGGCTTCTTCTTTTCATTAGGCGATTCGTTCTTGTTTGATTTCTCCTTAGAACGAGTGCCTCTTTTAGCTTTCCCTTTAACGTTTTTCTTATTTCTGGACTGCTTACATTTGCTGGTAGATGATTCTACAACATTAATCTCCGAAGAAATTTCTTGAGAGGAATCTTAATCAAGTGAATCAGATAGAGACGAAATCTGAGTTTTCTTAGAATTTTTCTTTTTATTGTTAGATTTTTGGCTCAGAGAACCAATAATACCATTAGTGGCATGTGATCCTGTAAGGTTTGGATTAGTTTGACTAGGGCGGGGTAAATCTGGGATCTTTTCGTACAAAGTACTAGACTAAGTATAAATAAAGTCAAGGTATTGAGCACAAGAAATTACTTATTCCTTAGTTACAACACCTCCTTTGTAAACATATTCATTTATTACTAGTAAAAGAGATTTTATGAACCATTCTGCCAAAATCTAGTATAGAATGTAAACTTTAACCAAACGACGTCTTCGTCTCCATTCATGAATGTGATATGAGATATGAGTCGGCATTGATTGTTTTAAAGAGGTTAAAAGTTCAGTTCCATTATCATATCGAATGGGAAACTTGAAATGGGTCAAAAACATTGTAGCAAGGGCGTTAAATGTACTGAAGGAAGCTCGTGGAAATTATACATACCATTTGGCTTCCGAACCAATTAAGGTTCGTTGAAAAAGTCGTAATCTAATAGAATCGTCAATTAATGAGTTGGATGCGCCAAAGATGATAGGTCATAACATGGTCTGCTGCGTCTTCGCCTAACTTACCTTCAAACTTAGGAATGTCACTGGGAAACTTAGTAGGAATAGCTAGACAAAACAACAAATAAATAAGAGGATCATTAGTTAACTGAGAGAGGTCAGGCAAATCCAAAGTTGCAATGAAAGAAAACTATTGGTTAGGATCCTGAGGTGCATACTGATAACCCTGAGTGACGAGTGATGTACCAAGAGGAAAATACCCAAGATAACTTGGAATGACCTGAGAAGTTGGAATCTTCATACCTCTTAGATATCCAGGATGAGCCATACCATATTGCAGTTTCATACGTACTTGAAATGTATGACCTGGGTACGATTGATTCTCAAATGGAAGACTCTAACCCATTTGACCTTGAATGAACTGTGCTTAAAAGGGTTGATTTTGCAAAGGTTGACCTCAGAAAAATTGATTTTGGAAAGTTGGACCTTGAACAAACTGACTCTGGGGTTGACCTTGGAAAGGTTTCCCATGAAACGACACTTGTATATATGGTAAATTATGTTGTACGACAGGTATTTGGGGCATGGATGGAATGGTAGGAATAGATTGAACACTATATACCTAAGGGATAGACTGAACAAGAGGTTGCACCATTACTTGAGATATAAGTGGGATAGTTACTTGTGATAATCCTGGAATGGGAGTTTGAGGCAAACCTAAACCTAGAGTTTGAACATTTGTTGATACAATAGACTGAACCAAGCTTTAAGGAGTACTTGGGATTGGATGCTCGAGTGGTTGTTGAGTAGGTGTCAATGGGTTAACTTGAGCAGTCGGCTGGACTTGAAAAGGCATACCCTAGAAAGGTAATTGTTGTGTAGGTTGTCTAATAGGTTGATACACAGGAACTTGAGAAGCAACTGTAATTGACTGTTGATTTAACGAGGGGTTCAAGATTGTATTCATTCCAATGTAAGGCATTCCAATGGCAGGTTGAGGTACAATAGGTTAACCAAAACAAGTTTCAGGCATTTGAGCATAATTAAGATAATTTCCAGCAAGGGGTTGTCCCCCAACTATAGGGTAAGATCCACCTAAAGGTTGTCCTCTAGGTGGAGGATACGGTGGTTGCCCCCAAGGTGGGTAATAACCACCTTTTGGGTTGATGTGAGGATTACCAAAATTACCGGAAATTATATTAATAATTTTTTCAGATGTCAAACCTTCATAGGAAGGATTAATTACACCAATTGACATGTTTGAAGATGAATTTAAGGAAGAAGCTCTTGAATAATCTCTAGCAAGAGAGTGATATCCAAGCGGTAGAAAACCACCATATAATGTTGACTCGAGAGAAGTAGAAAACAAAGATGTGTCTGATGAGGTACTTCTAGAAGCCATCATAGACCAGTCAAAACCTGGTATGGTAGAGTAAGGAATCGTGTATCATGGAATCCCTTGTCCTAAAAAGTTCAAGTGTGTGAAATACCAAGGGTCACGGTGAAGATATCTAAACAAAGGATCTGCAATATATGATGGTTCCCTGGTAGAAACTATTGGTTCTTCCTATTTGTTTGAAATAATTTCTTCGATGCTAATGAGACCAGGAGGAAGACTATTAGTAATAATAAGTTTCACACGTGGTGTTTGTGGAGGATCTGGAATATATGTTCTAGCAGGTGTATAAGACTCAGGTTCGTCAATATGTCATTCATAAATGGTATTTATATCTGAAAAGTCTCCAGTATGTGATTTAATTTGAATGAGTTCAATAATTTGTAAATTAGTTCCTACTGAGTGTAATACAAATTTCTGAGTTTGATTATGTTCAGTTTTGGTCACTTCAAGGTCTAAGAGAGTAGATGCTTCTAGTTGATTAACTTCAGTTCCCTTTACATCAAAGTCTATATTAGTATAAGTTTCAGTTTCTACTGCAGTTCTGAATCCCAATGATTTAGATTTTTCGGCTTTTATCTTTTCTAATTGACTCGGTGTATACGCAAGGGGGTCTCCAAGTATCCTATGTGCTTGTCTTGGTAATTCCGAGAAAATGAAAAAATTTCAATTAATAAATCACAAAATATGTAAATTACACTAGTCTCTAAAAAGTGAAAACTAGACAAAGAGTAACACACGCTAGAAATCTAGGAGTTCAAACCATACAACTGACTCTTCACAAAGACCAATAATTACTAGTTGGTGATGAAATCCAATGTCGCAGTGACCAAGGTGAAAAGCTTTATAGAAATGAGCATTTGGAACCAGTTACCCTGACAACCTACTTAATGAAACAGTTTGGTGCAAGTAACTTTGCTATAAACCATCTCAAGCAAATATTACCATCCAAATAGCCCAAGTGAGTCTACTCAACGTCTGTTCCAGGTATAGCAGGACCTTCCCTCCTCCATTACCTTAGGTAGATCCCTAGGCTTATAGTCACTAAGTTTACCAAATACGATAATTATATCTAGGGGACAGTCACAAATCAGATGTACATGCAAGGGCAGAGTAACAAGCTCAATCCCCTTGAAGGTTCTTCCACATGATGAATCAGAGGTTTACTTTCAAGTGACCCCAAGTAACTTTTGGTACCATTGTAATACGTGCAAATCACTATATCTAGGCTAATGAAATGGGTATGATCACCTCACCATATTCGACATGATCTCGTGCTTAACTCATGTACAAGAAGAGCTACCAAAAGAAAAACAAAAATAATTGGATTTTCTCTCCCTAACTCAAGATTCTATTGTTTGTTTGTAGCTTTGGAAAGTTTACTTCCTTCCCTATTCCAAATCCCTACACTTAATCTATTGTAAGTGGCAAGAGCCCTCAAAAAATGTAAAAATCTAGATGAGTTTTAATTAATGCTATATTATTAAGTTGTTCTTTACTCAATAGGTAATGAACGTGAAACTCAATGATGTTATGACACAACTCAAAATATTAATGCACTACAAAATGCAAAGGCAACTTTCAAATTTGATGAAATCCTATTTATAGAAAACAAAGAGTTTCTTTGATTTTTCCGAAATGAAATGCAAAACTCACAATTTTTCCAACTATCCTAAAACAACCAATTTCATCTTAATGCAATGAAAACATAGAAAACAAAACAAGTTCCAGATTTCACTAAATATCAAATAAACCAAAATACTCTTTATCTTTTATCACTCAAAACTTTCAAGTACATAGAAATCAATCAAGAGAGTTGGAGAAAAATACATTTTCCCTATGAATGCTTTGATTTAATGATAACAACAATGTAATTGTGAGATATTCCCGAAATTGAAAGCAACATTTTCCTTTATCAAACCAAAATGACCACAATTTCTTGACAAAAGAACTAACTCTCAAGGAACCCTAATTTGCAATACAACATGACTTTGATCACAAATAAGCAAAAAGTTAAGGTTAACTGGTGTATTTGACAGAAAAATAAAAAATAAAATAAATAAAAATAAATCAATAAATAAAAATAAATAAATAAATAATCACAAGCATAAGGACAATCTATCTTGTTTGATCAATCAACAAACCAAGAAGCAAAAACCCTAACTAGTTTCGTCAAAGAGACCTAATTCTAAAAAAATATTAACAAAGCACTTCAAATGAGTTCAGAAGAGACATAAAACAATCCAAACAAAGATAATGACACTTCTAGAAAAACAAACTCAGTTATGGGTTGAGGCAAAATCCAAATTTTCAAAAATTCCTAAGGCCTGCAAAGGTTAGAAATACAAAAGAGAGCACATGTGCCCGGTTGCTAAGGAAAAATTGGCGAAGAAATGTGCTACGTTAGTGAACGAAAACATCGCAGGTGCCATAAACCCAAGGAAAAATAAAAATTCAAGAAATCAACCACACAAATCTGAAAGGTCATCAATTCATAAAGACTCGGGTCGAGATAAATCAGAAGGATCAAAAAGAAAAACTAAGGAAAATAAAGAGAATAGAGATGTTCCCCAGTGGAGTGCCAATTTGTTATACTAGACAAATCCCTCTTGCAGACAAGAGAGATGTCCCTATATCCTTAACAAAACTAGAAACAAACAAGACAATTGGACTGACTCTTTCCCTAAGTTGGACTTGTTTGAATTATAAGAATTAAGGCTAATGGATGAGCCTCTTACCTATTTCATGAAATTCTTGATGAAGATCCCTTGATGTGATTTGATGTAACTCCTCAATGCTTGATAATACTTGCAATTGTAGACCATAAAGGGATCAAAAGCATATGCGATATAATAATCCAAATAAAACTTAACCTAATGATCAAGGAAATTAGGAATTAAATTTTCATTATAAACAATTATAAACCATTCATCATTCCAATAAGACACATCAATGGGAGAAATTGTTCATTTGTATTAATCAAAGATAAAGAGGAGCCTTACGACCTTTACCTTGATTTTGTGAGGTCCCTCCCAAATTCCTTCAATCTCCTCCTTAGATGACAATATTTCCAATCTCAAACTAACAACATAAGTTTATCTACTATGAGTTCTATCCTTCTCAATCCCTCTTCCCTTTAGGCATTTTATAGGCTAAGAGGAAGAAGTTTTAGATCCAAAAGAGGAGGATGAGACCCCTTAATTGAGGGGTTAGGTTTCCATGAGGAAAGGGATTAAGATGCGTCATCTGAGGGTTATAGTTTGAATAGTCATAACCTGGAAGCTTTTAGTTTGGAAATATTTTACCAACTATGTTTCTAGAGTGTACTTTTTATTTTTACTTTCTTGAATTCACCTACGCGGGTTTATAGTGGCAGATAGACTGCAACACTGCGCTATTCTCATAGTTAATTTCAGCGAATGCGTGTGAAAATCTAGTAAAATTAGCATAGGTAAAACCTAACAAGGTGTGACAACTATTTTCCCCACATTTCTCACCTATTTCAAGATATTTTTGGATGTTTGACTTCTGAGAGAATTCATCTAAACATGTTCACGGATGGTAAAAAGACCCATAAATTGATCAAGTGTTCTGGAGACAAATTGACATGTAATAATAATCACGAAGAAGAACAAAAGGGAAAAGAGTATCTTGAAAAGAAGAATGTAGAAATAGATCAAAAGAAACGAGAAATGAAGAAGAAAAGAGAAGAGGAAAGACTCAGAAGCGAAGCAAAAGAAGAGCAACGTTAAAAAAGAAGAGGATCAAAAGAAATATCAAGAGGAACTATTGAAAAATATGAGAAGAGGAGGAAATGAGGATTAAATAGAAGAATAAGAACAAAGAAAGGAAGGTAAAGAGGAGGAAGGGGCCAAAAGGCAACAAGAAGCTCTGGCCAAACAAATCGAGCAAGATATCCTCATAGAACAAGGGAGAAAAACAACAAATGATCAACAAACATAGTGATAAAACATTCAGTTGGAACTTCCTACCTTGAATGTTCCACCATCTACTCCCATCACCGATTAGAATTTTCCACAACAAGAATTGGGTATTCCAAAGGAATAATAAGAATCTAACTAAGTGTTATGACAAGAATCTAGCTAAGCCCATGTTAGTAGTCACATAGAAAGAAATTTTCATTAAGACCACTATGAACCAAGAAATTATTGCCTCAGCTAGAACCACTTTGTGATAACTACAGAGCTAAATGTAAATATATTTAACAAGAAAGTTTCCAATCTAAAAGGTAAGGGTGTTGCTTCTGAAAAAAGAGTTTCATAAGTGCATAGTCAAAACCAAGCCTTGAGGTGAGCCCTTGTATTACACCATGAGTATTGCAACTCTGAAGGGCTCCTCAACTCTATTTATCAACCTAGGGTTCGTACAATCTTTGAGGTGACAATGTTTTATGCACAGTAGATGAGATTCCACTCATGCGACCCTCTACTAGGAAATTTGATCAATAGTGCTCCAAGACCATTCCTCCTACTATATTAGGATGAAATATAGCTAATGAATATTAAATTTAGAAGCTACCCCTAACTATGAAAAGGGAAATGTTATTAAATTAAACTTGCAAATGTTATTGAATTGATTCATGAAAATACAAGAGATACACTACTTGTAGAAAGGAAACTACATTACCTTGCAATCAATCATCTCATTATCAAACCTAATTGTAGAAAAGAATCTTACCTACCAACTCATAACTCAAGATTCTATGTATCATCTATGTAGCTCACACTTTCATATCAATCAATGTTCTATTTTTACCAGAGCTGTGATAAGGTAACTAACACTATTATGTTTTGTAGTAAGGGAAAAGGAGGGTTTGGAGTGCCCTAGGAGTTTTCCTTGATCATGGAGTCATAGATGGGGGTCAAAATCCTTATAAAATAAGTTCAAATTGTAAAAAAGATCAAAACAGTTGAAGAAACAGGCTGCTACAGGTGTGCTATAGGCGGTTTCTACAGGTGCCCTATATTGCTACAGGAAGGCCTATAACGTTACAGGAAGGTTGTCGAGAAGGTTTAGGAGGTGGAAATGATGGATTTAGGGTATGAAAAGTTGGATGGAGGTTGTGTTAAATGAATGAACGGTGACCAGAGCCTGTAGTTAAGACCATATCCTTTTGGAGTCATGTTTTTCACTAAGAGATATTCTCACGGTGGTGTAGGAAAATGATCTCATGAACATAACTTTTAGGACATCATTTGGGATTCATAAGAGAAGGTAAGGAAGCCCAAGATGGAGATGGTGAAGGTTCCCTTGCCCGCAAACCCAAATAGCCTTGCAATCATCACATAAATGTACGCATTTATCATTGACAAAATGAAACAACTAACAATGGAAAATATGAGTTGAATTTAAATGTTATCTAATATATTCTAAAAACTCGAATCTAATAAATAAATCAACTCCTAAGATACAGAAAGAACGTGAAAACAAGGTAACCAACATCAATCTTCTTCCAAGAGATCATAAACATAATATTTTTTGGACTGTGGTTATAAATCCTTCTATTCATGCTCTCATGGGAGAGATGTGGTAGAGGTTGCAACACAGATTTTTGATGGATTATTCTCTAATGAAACAAAAGAAACTAATAAGAACCCTAAACTAAAAAGAGATACAAATACATAAGAGGGACCTAAGCCACTGGTGTTGGTCCCAAACCCAAGAGCCTCAACCCTCTGGAACTAACTTAGTAATGAACCAATAAGAAACTTCTCATTATCATTGCATAAATGTATAATACATCACATAATAGTCAAAATAAAAGTGCCAAGTACTTGTGCTCAATAGCTACCTATTTGAAAACAAAACTCAAATCCTAATGAGCTCTTTTACATGTTTAGTTATATAAGAGGGTAGCTACTAGTATCTCCCTAGAAGACAAGAATATTTGTCTCCCACAACTTGAGAATAGTGGATCTTGTTCCTCATTAACTACACTTGCCTGGGTTCTAGTGGCCTCGACTTTATTGGCTACCAATGACCTAAAGATGATGAGAGAGAGTGTTGTGATCTTGGGCTGATTGAAGGAGTTAAAGAGGTGGAAAACACCCTAGAATCTCTCCATGTTCTCTACTCCGAGCCCCTTCATAGAAATCATCTAAAAAATGTTTCATTTCCTGCAATTAAACCATATTAGGCCACATGACATAGAAAACAAGGTAACCAACATCAATCTTCTTCCAAGAGATCATAAACATAATATTTTCTGGACTGTGGTTATAAATCCTTCTATTCATGCTCTCATGGGAGAGATGTGGTAGAGGTTCCAACATAGATTTTTGATGGATTATTCTCTAATGAAACAAAAGAAACTAATAAGAACCCTAAACTAAAAAGAGATACAAATACATAAGAGGGACCTAAGCCACTGGTGTTGGTCCCAAACCCAAGAGCCTCAACCCTCTGGAACTAACTTAGTAATGAACCAATAAGAAACTTCTCATTATCATTGCATAAATGTATAATACATCACATAATAGTCAAAATAAAAGTGCCAAGTACTTGTGCTCAATAGCTACCTATTTGAAAACAAAACTCAAATCCTAATGAGCTCTTTTACATGTTTAGTTATATAAGAGGTTAGCTACTAGTATCTCCCTAGAAGACAAGAATATTTGTCTCCCACAACTTGAGAATAGTGGATCTTGTTCCTCATTAACTACACTTGCCTGGGTTCTAGTGGCCTCGACTTTATTGGCTACCAATGACCTAAAGATGATGAGAGAGAGTGTTGTGATCTTGGGCTGATTGAAGGAGTTAAAGAGGTGGAAAACACCCTAGAATCTCTCCATGTTCTCTACTCCGAGCCCCTGCATAGAAATCATCTAAAAAATGTTTCATTTCCTGCAATTAAACCATATTAGGCCACATGACATAGAAAACATCTTTTACCCTTCTCACTAAGCATAATATAACAAAAATTGTAAATAAATATGAGAAAGGGATAGTTCTAAAGCTTGAGGATGACATCATGACCCTTACAGTATACCTATTAATGCGGCTCATCATCACCACCCTATTGAAACTTTTGTTCATCCTCTGACCAACTCAGTCATCTATGTGCATCTCTTTCATGGCCCTAGTGGCCTCCTTGACATCCCAGGGTTCCTTAGATGGTTTTCCTTCTTGGGGATAGAAACCTACATTCTTTTCTATTTCTCTCCTCTCCTTCTACTCTTCTACTTCATCTCTTCCTTCTTGTAGGCCTAACAGAAAGGGTGGACTCAGCTTGAGTCCTATCCATTTAAATTTTTATCTTTGCATGATCCTCCTGTATAACGGTGTCCTCTCCGAGACATTCCTTACCCTTTTGAAGGGAGTGATATTCCATGATCTGGAGGTTGTGGGGTACAGCATTTCATCTCCTCTAGCAGGCTTACAGGATTTATGTTCCCATCAAACTGAATGTGTTTTCAAAATGTAATATTCCTTGTTCCCCATTGGCAAGGTATTTAGGTTCTAAGTCAACATCATTGTAGATAATGTTATGATTGGTAATGACAACCATTTGGCTCACTAGCTCTGCCCTGATATATAATGGTTCTTTTTCCTCCATTACCATGAATCTCTTCACTTCCTCAGCTCTTTCCTCCTCATGAGTCATCCAGGATGGTAAGTCCATCAACTGGGTATCCCCCAATCTTTACTTGGGATCCCAAAAATTCATATCAGTCAGAGTGAGGTTGTGTATGTAAAAATAAGCCATTTTTTCTTTGGCCTCCATGCTAGCTTGGTTGCATAATTCAATGAACTATTTTTAATCTTGGAATGGGTGTAGATCCATGTTGCGCTAAGGTTTTGATTTGGAATTGAATCCATTGTTCCTTGAGAAAGAGTTCATATGACTTAGATGGTTGTCTGCACTTTAATTCCTCCATGGAGATGCTTTCCATGGTGGCAAGTTGGATTTATTTCTCTCGTAGCTTCTCTTTCAACCAACATATTTTCTGCAAGTTGGGTTTATTTCTGGTTTTATTCCTATTGGACACCTAATCCTCTATGGGTTGTTGTAGAATGTGAAAATCCATGAGAGTCCAAGAGACCTTGGGATGTGAAACCCAATGGTCGCACAAATGTACTATAAATGAATATCATGTCAATAATAATGCATTCAATATTTATCATCTATGTTTATTGTTTACATTCCATGTGACTTTAACATGGTATCAGAGCGGGCGTTCTCCTAGTCCTGCTCCATTCTAAGCCACTGATTTTGTGATTTCTATGTGCATGAAAGTTGGGCTATCAGTCCTGCATTTGATGAATATCTTATCAGTTAAATTTTAGTTGCATTCTATGCCTATGTAACTCCTCTCTCTGCCATTATTCGTGAAACGCATTGTCCTGGCTTCACACTGTTGCCATTGGTTGTGAAAAGCATTGCCCTGAGCTTCCCTCAATAGCACTTCTCTGAGCTCTTGCATGTGGTAGACAGGGGCACTAAGCATTATTGGTCAGAGTTGCATGGTCCAAGAGAGAAACACACATGAGCCTGTCTATCATATCTGTATTCACGCAGTCCTGAAGAAGTATACACCTCCTTCTTGGCAGCATTCTCCTGGTCCTGAGCTTGGTCCCATCGATTCCTCCACTTTTGGGCAGGTTGAGTCATCGGCACTTGACTAACCCCATATCTCTCCTTCACCTTCAAGGGGTATAGCATTCAAGGCCTATGAAAATGAGCTTATAGTTATTGGAGGATAGAGAGGGCAGGAAGGTGAAAGTATTGTATTGAATTCATGTCAGCCCACAGCTGACGTAAGATCGCCGAAATGGGAGGTGCTTGTTGTTAAACAACATTCAGGAGCCTTTGTTTATAATTTCACGAAATTCTTTGCGGAGGCAAATCAGGCCTTGGACGGTCTGAACAGGTCGTTTTGTCCATTGGTTCGGTTAACCTCGTAAAGATGGAGATAACGGGTCATATTCTTTGCTGATTGTAAATGCTGACATACCACCACTCCTTTGCAGAAACAAAAACCGCCATTCCTGACCATTGAACGTTGTCATATAACGCTTAATCAACGCTGCCACACCACAAGTTTTCTTTTGGACTATGTTTTTAAATACAACACTCCTGCCGTTCTGGTTTCCTGATTTTGAACAGTGGAAGTTGTTAGAACCCCACACTGTTTTAATTAGAGGAGCCAAGTTTTCATCTACACTGAGCTGAAATCAGTATATATATGAAGGGGCCAAGTTCTGCAAATTATTTTGTGGGTCGAGGAGAATACCTTGTGGGTGTACTTCTACATATTAAAACAAAGGCGAGTTGTTGGTTTAGATTACTATGCAAATAACCTATTCGTGGGGCTGATATTGGAGCTAGTATCCCTGAAGACTCTACTGTGGGAGCTGCATAGTAAAAGGGACTGATATATTGAAGCTTGCGTGGCTGAAGCTAATCATGGGTTCCTCTTTAATACTGTGCATTATAAATTTAGTTCATAACTTAATGAAATGGCTGAGTGTCTTTAGATCGAAAAAGAGATTGAGTTACCCTCTCTCTTTTGCTAGTCGTGAATACATGCGTAGTTTGTGTATTTCTCAACTATTGGAGGGCCGAGTTATATCTTGATTCAGAGGGTCGAGTCTGTAGAACAAGGGATGTGCTAGAGGATTGAGCCCCTGAATACCGAAAGTGTGTATTGAATAACCTCTTATGCATTAACTAATCCTATTATGTATGGAGTTTTGAAGACCATGTATACTCCCGCGAAAGCTTTGTGCATTGATGAATTCTTATGCCTTGAGTACGTTTTCCTCAATTAAAGCTGGTCGATTATAAAAAATGTGTAACCATTCAGTAAATACCCATCGCATCAACGTATGCATCACGCTTAGAGTGACGACCTTCATCGAAGATGTGAGATGCACCTGCTGATGAAGACAATTGCATTTCACCGAGGACTTCTGAATTATTAAGTGGAGAGACATGAACTGACAGCGTAAATGCTTTAAGCGCCAACTGAGAAGCTTCTTGCCATGCTACAGTAGCACGACCTTCAACTGGACTACACAGGTAGCTTCTTCTAAACTCACCTCACACCTTATTGGTTAGATTAGGAGTAGGGTGTGATTCCAAGGAGGAAGGAGGGTTGAATCCCCACACTACCAAGTCTAGACTAGTCTTGGTATTTTTTGGGCCGAGTTATAGTCTATTTGAAGGCCACAATTATTGATGTGCATTAAGGTTGTATATCACCTTATAGAGGCTCAATTTTGGATGTTGTGCTAACTGCTTGGAGTTTTGGGCCATTGTTGGTGAACTGGAAGGAGCTACAATTCATTTATTGTGTTTATAGCAAATCATTGCATCCTTTGTTGACTGTTGGTTGGATTTTCTATCAAATCTGAAAGTCTAGTCTGAAATTCGGGCCTAAGCTTTGGTATTGGACAACGTATTTCACAAACTAATGCTGGAAAGAACCTCCAATTGTGTTCTCTCATATGTGATGCAATATTTTTTCATTTCCATCTAAATACCAGGAGGAAGACCCAATCATTGTGCAACACCTCATACACCAGTTCACAACCCTCCTCATATAGTTGTACATGCTCCTCCTCTGGTGCAGTGAAGAAGAAAATTCTATGGATGGCATCACCAAATGATTCAAGAGACATTTATGCATGCATTTTATATTCAATGATGGTTGGATGCATAACTGGTATTCTTCATTTGTGAAATCCTCAATAGTTGGGGTTTCTCTAACGTTGCTACAGTCTCCATTGGGATTCTTGAACCTTCATTTCTTTGCTGAGGCAATGGCTAGAATTAATGATACATTAGGATTGTTAAATATCCTAATTCATTCCACTATTGATGGAATGGTAAAAATTAGGTTTGATACACTTTTTGATATTAAAATTTGTCTGCAAAATGCAATGAGAAAATTGATTTTTTGCAGCTTGAATCCCCATTCCAGCAAGAAGAGCTACATCAAAATAGACATCATTCTGAACCTATTTTTGTTCAAAACATTGAGACAGACACCCATCAACAGCAAGTCATTTTTGTTGAAGTTCATTCAGATTTAGTACCCAATGAAGCAACAGTTGTACATGCAGATGCAGAAGTTCAATTTGCACTTCCCAAGCCCATCATCAAACCTTGGGAAGAGCTTGTCCACAACAAGCACAAAAAAAGTCTTGGATATGATAAGGAGGTTTCCTTCATATTCCTAATTACTCAAAGCCCATTTAGTTTCAGAGTGTTGGATTCCTTCACGATAGTTCACCTTCAGTTGTTCCAGATTCTTCCCCTCTTCCACAACAACAACAATAGATTGTGAAATGCCAACAGTGTGATCGAGTTGGCCATATGAAAGATCATTGTTTTAATCTTCATCCATGTAAGCACTGTCATAAAACCAGTCATTCTTCAAACAGATGCTTCAAAAACAAGCCTCCTGCAAGAACAAAGATTCATCTTAGATGGATCGCTTCTTGGCAATGGGCATCAACAGTCAAGAAGATATTTCAGTCATATGTCTGAACTTGTTCTAGAGTATTGAATAGTCTTGCAGATGAGTTTTCTCCATCATCTCACCTTGTATCTGACAAGGGAGGAAGTGATGGCCATGTACAAGCTTCAAATCCACATCAAGTGAGCTTGAGCCACAACCTGCCATACCAGTTTCAGAGTTGTAGCCATAGACAAAGATGCCCCTGAGCATGCCTTCAATCGATGATACCTCTTCAAAGAATTGGGGACACTTCCTCTAGTATAAGACTTCAGCTTCTTGCCAGTTTTGGAAGAGTTCAAGGAATTACATTAAGCATTCCATAGTTTTTGGTCATCCTTAAACCATCAAAGGATGAGACCTCCCTTTCCAAGTTGAGGTTCTCCCTTTTATGTGCGATGAGACCTCCCTTTCATGGTTGAAGGTTTCCCTCTTCAAAACATTAGGAGCACTTACTCTAGCAGAAGACCTGAGCTTCATGCCAGAATTGGAAGAGTTACGGGAACTGCACTAAGCATTCTAGTGTTGGTGGTCATCTTTAAACCACCCCCCTTATACCAACATTTTAGAGAGCACATTCAGCCTAGTGCTGCCATGCATTTGTGCACATTTTGTATTACAGCTCTCTTCTTTGACTCATACATACCCCTTCAGATTAAAGGGGGAATGTTGGACACCTAATCCTCTATGGGTTGGTGTAGAATGTGAACAACCATGAGAGTCCAAGAGTCCTTGGGATGTGGAACCCAACGGTCGCACAAATGTACTATAAATGAATATCATGCCAATAATAAGGCATTAAATGTTTATCATCTACCTTCGTTGTTTACATTCCATGTGACTTTAACAATTCCTTTATTGTGAACTCCCTCATTCTCAGATCACTCAATTAGTTTCTCATTTCAAGGATATTTTCTTCCATGAGGCCCACATCCTCTACCTTCTTATAATTAGCAATTATCATCCACCTGTGTGTTATTCCTCTTTCTGTTTCTAGCTCGTAGAAAAGTGGAACTGCAAATTTTTGGAGAATAATCCTCCCCTCCTTCAATGAATTTGTAGTAGGAGTTTAGGCTAGGTTGTAGACTAGCCTCCTAGAGCTCTGCAAAGTCCTTCTCAAATGTCTTTGGGGAGGATGATACCTCCTATAGTTGTTATGTCACATTCTACTCCTTTAGCAACATATTTTTCCCCTCCTATAGCTCATTTTCCCCCTTCTGCAGCACATTTTGCCGCTCCTGTAGAAGAATTTGTTCCTCTTGTAGCATGCTTTGCCTCTCCTGCAGCTCCCCTTTTCCTTCTTGTTGGAGGGTTGTTGGTGTCTTGGGTTCTTTGAAGGAGATTGATCTGGTGGTGGGTCTCCTTACATATGCTATAGGAGTCTTTGTTGTGTTTTTCTGAGAGGTGACCTCGTTGATTTTTCCTTCAATTGGCCCTACCTCCAATTTCTTGCTTGGGGACTCCTCAATTGTGATGGGGACCATTATGGGAGTTCGTGGCCTCCCTTGCATGATCCTGGTGCTTTTCCTGGTGTTGAAATATAGGGGGGATTGCCTTTGTCTCTTCTTTGTTAGATTTGGCTAGGGTACTTAAGGTAGCTAAATTTGGAGCTACCTCCTGTTGAGTGGTTCCTAAAGACAAATTTATTTGTTTTTGGGGTATATATGTTGCTCTAGGATCTGTAGTCTTCTTAGGACTTGATTTTTCTTCTTTCTCACTCTCCTATTTTTCATCTTGTTCTCCTCCAACCTCTTCTTCTGGTTCTTCTTCCTCCTCTATTTTCATTTCTACTTCTTCTACTAGCATTTATGCTTATGTTTCTCTTTCCTTTTCTTCTGACCTTGCTGCTTCTTACTCTTTTCTCATTGCCCCTTCTTCTTCTTTCTCCATTTTCCCTCTCTTCCCCCACCACTAGATGTTGGGGTCTCACCTTGTGTGAAAATTTATGTCTGAATGAAGGTTTTCCTATCCATGTCTATGAATTTGGACCAAGGGACAGGGATTCTTAAATTTCTCAAGGCATCCACCACTATTAGTTTAATGATTCCATGGTGGCCTAGGTGTTGGTGTTTTCCCTCTCTCGCCCTTTGACTCATGTCCCTAATGGATTGTAGGAGGAGGTATGGCACACTAAGTCTTTGAGCAAGAGGAATTTTTTCCTGGAACCTGAGTCCATGGTGTAACCTAAAGTGGTAAGCATATTCCACACTCATTCTTCACTCACAACATATGTATTTTATAATATGTTAGGCCATCTTATCCCAATGATAAGGTACGATCTCCCTCCTAACCTCATTCTTGTCCTCAATAGTCTTTTCATTGGAAGTGAAGAAATTGTTTTTAGCAGTGACACTAGTACCTTTGTCTTCTCTGGTCCGCTTGATTCCTATAGGTAGGGTTGTCAATGTGCTAATTATTTCAGGGCTGAGAGAGATAACAAACAGCCTCAACACAATGTTGGCACTGTCCTTTGTTTGTGAATTCAAAGCCATGGAAAATTCGAAGGCAATGCTATCATCATACCCTTTCAATAACTCGAAGAATCCTAGCCATTGGTGTCAGCTAAAAATTTCTACCACAGGAGGGTGGAGGTGGATTCTCTTTGTATTTGAGGGCTCCCTTCTATTAAACCCTTCCCCCATCTCTTCTCTGTGTTCTTAATTAAGTGAGGGAGATATACTTCTTCTATAGCTTTAGTGTGTAATTCAGTGGTAGAAGTGAGTTAAAAATTCGTTATTAATGAAAATTTCCTACATTCCCGTTACTCTACTACTCGAAAATACCTTTTAATTTCACAATTAGACAACCACTTCTTGTAGAATTTGAATTAAAATTTGCATGCAATCTAATGGATGTATGAAGGAAATGGTGGTACTTTCTTTTCTTTCAAGTATTTTGGGATGAAGGTGGTAATTCAAAGATCATTTCAAACCTCTGTGGCTTTCCTCCACCTTCTAAACCTTTCTATGGCAATCTCTTGACGCTCCTGTAGCAGTTGCAGGCTTGTTTGTAGCTCCATCCTATAGAAATTGCAGAATGGGGTTCAAAGATCCTCGACAACACCCCGAGATTATCCTCTCCCTAACTATTTTTGAAATGAGAGATTATTCAAAGGAACTCGAGCCCAAGTACCTAATATGCCATTTTTGGTTTAGGCTTGGAGCAATGTGGTGACCTTGAAATCACATGGGGTTTCCTCTTTTGGACCATTTTCCCCACTCTGAGTAATTATTTCTCATTTTCTTGTAATCACTACCCATTATTTATGATCCCAACTTAGATGATGTGACATTTTGACATTGCATGAGTTCTTACCATCACTTTTAGTTTACTTGTCGAGGGTGGCCAAGTTAACTGGTCACCTCCAACTTATTAAAACGTCCCCTCTCGACATTTACACATTTTCGTTATTCACACATAGGGAGGAGGTAAGAATTTTCCATACCTGTGCCTACCTCATTATTGAACTTTTGTAGGGATTTTCATGCTAGAGATGTACCATATCATTGGCATCAAGGGAGTTTACTTTCTAGCTCATTTCCTATGTATTTATTCATTTCTCATTATGATACTTGACTGTTATATATATTGTGTGTAGGTACCTTATTGATGTTCAAGATGCTAATACTGGTGGAGAGTCCTCCTTGGAGTTATATGACTACTTCAGAGTGGTCTCATAAGTTTCCATCACCTCCCTAATGATGAGAGAAAACAAGTTCAGTTCTTTTTGTGATGTGAACACACGTTGCTACATGAGGAGGTTTTCTTCCTATAAGAGTCCTTTCCTTTTCCTCTGGGGTCTCCAATCTACATGGGGGTGATAAGCGAAGTTTTAACAAGTCCTAAGGACAATGCTAGGACCATGAGGGAGTAGTGAAAACTTTTATAAATTAAGACAGTCGCTTCTATGTGTTTAAACATTTCAACTAGGTTAATACAAAGTGGAGGAATTGAGTGAATTTTCTTTTATGAAATGAGGTGGATGAGTGATATATGGATGATGGACCATGATGGGGGAACATTATTTATCATTTTCAAGGTCATAGGTTTCCTGTTTGGTTTTCCTTGTCTTTGGATCTCCCTCTTATAGCTTTTCAGAACCCTCCTATAGCACTACAAGACCTTCATCTAGCAATTACAGGTCCTTCTTGTAACAGTCTAGAGAGGGGGCGAAACTTGAATTTTGAGCTAATGGGATGGTAAAGACAAGTGATCACATGAGTGGAGATGATGGATAGGAAGTATATGGATGGAAGAATGGAATAATTCTTGAGAGTTTTGGCCCTGTAGCCATGGAATCAACCCTTGTATATAGTCTTGCAATATGACAAAAAGGCCAACAGACATGGTAAAAATCCTTTTCTTTTGTATCTCTTTTTTTATATTATTTCTTCTCTTTTTTCTTGAGACACACAGGTTTCCTCATAGGAGGTTTTCAACTTGTATGCCTTCCCTAGGTGCCTCAAGAGAGGTTTTCACCTAGGGATCTTTACTATTCTTTTCTTCTCTTTGTTTATGCTCCTAGACTAAAAAAAAAGGTTTTCACCCCAGGAGTTTGCCTCAGATGCCTCATAAAGGTTTTCATCCAAGCATTTTTTCCCTTTTTCTTTCTTTTCATTAAAAAATATCTAAGAGTGTTGTGGACTGGGGGATATGACACTCCCAATCACATTGACATCTCTCCTAATTGTACTAATGAATTATGCCTTAGACATAGGTTTCTTATATATCTTTAGCATGTAACCATTAAAAAGAAAAGGGATCCCTTCCTCATCAATGATCCTGATTTGAAAATCTCTATTGTCATGAAATTTTTCTATCAGGTATGCGCCTAACGATCTTGTCATTAGTTTTCATTTAAAATATTTGAACCTAGAATCATATAATAATGCCCAATCCCCTTCTTGAAAAGCCTTTTCCTTGATATTCTTATCATTCCAAACCTTCCTTTGAAATTATATAAATTCAGTGTGAAGGAGGGCCTACATTATGAACTCATCCAAGCCATTCAATTGGAGAAACCTCTCTTGTTGTGCTTTGGTGACATCTAATTCCAACTGGGCTACCAATCTCAAAGTATTATACTCAAACTCAATAGAAAGCTAAGCTTTCTTCCTATAAACTAGGTCATATGGAGTGAACCCAATTATTATCTTCCAAGTGGTGTTATAGGCCTAAGTGGCTTTGACTAATCTGTCTACCCAATATCTCTTGTTGTTGCTCACTACCTTGGCGAGGATGCTCTCCAATGCCCTATTTGTAACCTCTACTTGCCCATTTTCCTGAGGGTGATAGGTAGTAGATGTTCTGTGTTTTCTATTATTCTACCTTAGGAGATTCTCAATCAGATGTGATGTGAATTGAGCTCCTTGATCAGTGACTATCTCTCTTGGGTACCCGAATTCGTAGAAAATATTTCCCCTTAAGAACTAAACCACTTTACCCTTTGTTGTTTCTTTGACAACCTTTGTCTCAATCCACTTTGTCAAGTAATCAATCCACACAATGATGCACTTTTTCTACCCTGATGGTGGATCAATTGGCCCAATGAAATCCATGCTCCACTTATCAAATGGCTCTAATGCCGCTTGAGTTTGTCGAGGCATTTCATCCCTGGGTGTGGGTTTCTCCATCCTTTAGCATTGATCACGTCTGCTGGTATACCTTCTTGCAACTTGGTTGAGAGTGGGCCAATAGTAGCCAGCTTGTAAAGGTTTGAAAGTTGTTCTCTTGGAAGATAAATGACCCCAATGGGGCCCATCATGGCAAGATGAGAGGATTTCAAAGACTTCCTTTCTTTGACACATCTCCTTAAAATATGATCTGGTGCCAACTTGAAAAGATTTCTACCAATCCAATTGAAAGGGGCACTTTTCTTTACAATTCTTCTCTTCTCCCTCTGATGGGCCTCAAAATTAGACATAAATTAAGGCCCATGCCTCTAAATTAAAACATAAATTAAGGCCTATTATCATCCTTCAGCACATTAAACCTCTCTTTCTACATTATATATTTTATTTTTAACTTTAATATATTCATTAGGAAGGTTTATGAATAATTGGATATTTGTGCCTAATATTAATTATTTTTTGGAATATTATGAGAATATTGGGCAAATTATGAAGATTTGGAGGAGGAGATAATTTAGGAATTTGTTCCCTACTACAAGAGGATCAATAACAAATAATAAATCAACAAAATATTATGCTTATGCCATAGATTGTGGAACTCCAATGATTGAGAAAATCTAGGAAAGTGTTCCATTAATCAAGGGATTTTGGTGGGGAAATATGCCTCCATTCATGGGGAATGATTACTATTCATTTTTTATAAGTACCAAGTTGAATTTTCCTCTAGATGGAGATTTTCATTAGTTCTATTGCGGAGAGCTCTTGTATTTTTACAACTTCATTGTATTTTCTTGCAGGGATGTAATTGTATTGATGAAATGATGAATATTGGTGTCATGTTCAGATTTTAGATCTTACTTCCCTCCATATGTATCTGATTTTCCTTGGGCTTAGCCTTCCCAGGAGACTCAGAGCCCCTTTGTATCATTTTCTTTCCTTCTTTTCACTGCTTATTCACATGCATCTCTAGTATTTATTTCTTTCTATTTCTGCATTTAGTATTAATGATTTCTTGTTGTAAGATTGAGTTAAATGGTTTATGTAAGTTCTTTTGTAGGATCACAAACATTATTTAATCCTTGGAAAAGATTTGGAAGTTCATAGTAATCATTGAGCTACTTGGATTAATATTCTTATTCCCAAATCTAGATTGTTGGACCTCCTTTTTAGCAAAGAACAATAAATTTATGCTATTTTTAGAGCATGCTAACAAGATTCAATTGAGTTGGTTCCACTTGCATTAGATCACAAAAACATTCAATTTCATAACAAAAAATTACCCCATTTAATTTTCAGTATATTTGGCTAGGCATTTCATAGATTTACTAGCTCACTAGTTCTCGAATTTCTAGATTTTTGACTAGTAATGTTTTTCTATTTTTTAGCATGGGTTAACATAGGTATTTCTGAGTGATTCCACTTAGAATGGGGACCTAAGACATCCTATTTAATAACAAAAAATGTCCCATCCAATTTGGATTTGAGCTTCTTGGTCATTCGATGAATTATGCTAAATATGTAGATCCTGTAGTATATCATTGTAGCATCTTATAGGAAAGCCTGTTTTGAGCCCGAATTGAGAAAAATCATCATTGAAGCTAAGATTAGGCCTCTACATGGCCTCCATGCCATCAAGACCATTTTAGCCCTCTTGCTTCTCACTTAGGTCAACATTTTTATAGTTTCAAGGGTACGATTTGATTTCCATTTCTTCTATCTTCAGTCTTACATTAGATCTCATCAATGTTTTATATAATTTTTACAAAGTTTTCCTCATGCATGAAGTAGACAGCTAGCTCATGAAATTCTTTTTCCTTTAGATAATTTAAATTCTTCTTGTTTCCATTATTTTTGGGCAAATGTCAATGTTTGATGCAGTGTAGGTGTTTCAGAAGGGTAGAGAGATCTCATAGTCAGTAACCTCATCCCAACTTCATCCAACCATGGTCCTCATTTTCTTTCACTAAACCCTTACCAATTTCATCATTTCACAAGGAAACTTCGCCAAGCTTTTTGAGCAAATCCATCCATCTCCCAACTTTTGTTTTGAGTTCTAAAGTGATCCTAGGAACTCCCTTGCCTCATTCCATCCACCAAACACCTTCCCCAAGCTTTCCATCACCTTCAAAATCCATCCTTTTACTCTCAGCTCTATCCTATAGGTTTTTAGGGGATCCTCTAGGTTTTTCTGTAGTGGCCTGTTTTGAGGCCAAATTGAGGAAAAAGCCTGTAAAAAGCTAGCAAAGGGTCCTTAATTTTCTCCCAAGCCTTCTAACCATTCACCATTATCTCCAAGCCACCTGTCATATCACCAAAAGAGATTAGCTTTCACACTCTCACATGAAGAAAGACAAAAAGAAAAACATATTTGTTTTATTTATTTACATGCACATCAGTAGAAGGTTTGATGGTTTGAATCTAGATTCTTAGGACAGTAGGATTGCATACATGTTAACTTAGCACTCTTTTGAAGCAAAGCCTCTTAGCAATTAGTTAGAAAATGGTGTGTTTTAACATTTGATTTTAGTCTCTTTCCTTGTACTTTCTTTCTTACAATAGGTCACGGGGGCTTCACTAGGGGAGAAATACCATATCACGTGCATTCATATTGGGGGATATATATTGAGGAAAAAATGACATTATATATTAAGCATATAATAGGGGGTAAAGGTTTTTTATACTGGAAAGTATAAAAATGGAGCTCAAAGTTAATAAAAAAAAAATATAAAGGGGTATAAAAAATGTTAATGAAAAAATGGATACCTACAATATCTAATGAAATGGGGGTTTTTTAAATTGGGATGGTGTATTGGGTTTGTATTGGTAGGGGGTTAAATAATGTGATTTTTAGAGGTATTTTCCAATATGTACTCAAATTAAGGGTATTTTTAGTATGCCACGAATGCACGTGCTATGTCAGAGGTTCATTGAGTGAAGCCCCTGTGCAATACGTTAACGTTCCATTTCGAACATTTCATTTTCTGCAATTAGTTTAGGATTTGACTTCAATACATGGACTCCATTACACCATGACAGCAAAGGAAGGACACATTGTATGCTGCACATATAGTGCCGATACCTCTTAAGTTTGTACAAACTCTGAGTTGATAATTAAAGTCGGTAGCCTTGGGAGTTGCAACATTCTTGTTGCAATATCAAAGCTCATCACTTTTTGGCGCCGCCATCAGGAAGGTGTCAAAGTATGCATTTTTTTTCTTCCCTAGCTGATTCATTTCTTTTTAATTTTTGCAAAAAAAAAAAAAAAAAATTGCATTAGGCATATTTTATTTCAAAAATAGGAAATGTGCATTGCATTAGTTTTTTCATTCAATCATAAATAAAAAAAAATTCTCCAACACCAACCCACCCCCCCATTTGATCACGTGATACAGTAAGATCCACATCACCATTCACTTTTGCAAGTAGAAGAAGAACATGGCAAAGAATGTAGAAGAAATGGATGGATATCATGACAATGAGGAAGATCTTCTTGGATTCCCCATTCAAGATGCTAATGTCAGCGTGAATATGAAGAACATCCCTCCATATTTTCTTCCAAAATTTCATGGTCTAAGGTCAGAGGATTCAGAAACCTTTCTCTTTGAATTTGAAATTGTTTGTATATCTTATGGTTACTTATTAAAAATTCAAAAAATGAGATTGTTTCCGGCAACATTGAAGGATAGAGCTCTTAAATGTTTCACGAGGTTAGGGACTAATTCAATAAAATCATGGAATGGTATGCAAAAGATATTTATAGAAAAATATGAAGATCATGATTTTAAAGAAGAAATATTTAAAATGAATCAAATAGAAGATGAGAGTCTAGAGGATCTAATAGAGAGGTTCATGTATAATGTTAAGAGGGTAAAACTACATCATTTAGGATCCGACACACTAAAAACCCTCTTACTTAGAGAAATTAGGGATGAATGGATTGATCTCCTTTATCTCATGAGTCGATGTGATGTATATCAATTATCATTTGAAGAAATTTGTGAAACATGCAAACACATATCAAGAGGAAAGGCAAGAGTAAGTCAATCAGCATCAAGATCGGTAAGTCAAGCTAAACTTGGAAATTTGTTTGATGACCTTAAAATAGAAATTCTTAGAAATCTAACCGAACAGGTAGAAATGTTAAGAATACAAAATGGGCAAAACGAAGGTGTTGATATTCATGTTGTCCATGCAAAATCACATGATGTTAAATATTTCTCCTCATCACTAAGGTTGAAGGAAGTTCACCAAGAGGATAATGGAGCAAGTTAATGGCCAATGCATCTATGTTATGTAGCTCCAAGAGGACCATGGAAGCTTGTTCAGCGTGATATGATGCAAGAGCCTAATTCACAATTTCAAGATTATGCACATCCACCTCCAAGTAATTCGAACACACTCTTTCCTTGACAACATTGGCCATCTCAACATCAAAACCAATCTTTGCAACAAGATTGGCAAGGAACTTATGGGAGCCTTCCATAGTATCCTCAGTATCTTCCTCAATATTCTCCATAGAAAACTCCATGTTATCGTTACCATTCACCTCCACCACAACCACAACCACATCCACATCCATCCCAAATATATACTCCCACACAACTACCTGTACCACCATTTCCAAACCCACACATTGAAGTAGCTAAGCCCACTTACAATGTTGAGGTACAACACTTCCAAACATCTACTCTTGAGATGAATCATATTCACCATAGCTCAGGAAGAGTATTGCAAAAAATAGATTCTCTTAATATCATTGAAGGACTACATCTAGAAGAAGAAGATTTGAAAGAGAAGATCAAAGAACCATAGGATGCAATTGATGAAGAACAAACATCAAAATTAGAGATTGAGAAAACTCCCTCATGGTTACCATCAAATCCTTCATGTATTCAAGAGAACAATCAACAAAAAGAGGAAGATTTTAAGGTCATGATAGAATAAGACATGAAGAATGATCTAAATCAACAAAAGGAACAGGGACATCAAAACTATATTGAAATATGGTTCAAGACAACACTCTCTTCTTCAATTGTGCTTGTATTCATCAAAGTCAAAGAATTTGATCACTCAAATTCAGGTACTTATCAAAACATACATTTCAAGCCTACACATCATTTTGTCTGTCATCTTGATATGCACATGGCTCCATTGGAAGTATTCTTATACTTGAAAGTAATTTTGTTTTTCAAGTAGGGTAGGGTAGAAAAAAAATGAAAGAAAAAAAGAAAAAAAAGAATCTTAGGTGAAAACCTCCTTGGAGGTGCCTCAGATTGGCTCATTGATTGAAAACCTCCATGAGGCAATCAATGGGTTGGGGAAAAAGAAAAAAGTGAAAAAAGAAAAGATCTTAGGTGAAAACCTCCTTTGAGGCACCTAGGCAAACCTACTAGTTGAAAACCTTATTGAAGCAGCTAGTAGGTCTAGAAGAAAAAATAAATAAAACAAATCCTTGCTCCATGCATCTCTTTGATGAATGCATGTACTCTTCAACATCTACAAGCAACAAGAATAAGTTGGTACCAAAAGGAAAATTAGTTAATCCTAGTCAAAAGAAGTCAAATTTTGACTTTCTCCTCCTTTGCTCAAATGCTCCAACAAGGCCAAGACCATGCCAATCCGTCGCCCTCATCTATTTTCACCATCCACCCATCATTCTCAATCTTCTACCATTCAATTTTCTTGTTGTCCTAAAAAAGTACAGGATGCTCTATTTTACTACAGGACACAAAAATACATAGACCAAATTTTTTTTTCCATAACATAAATACCATGCATCCATTTGACAAGTTGTGTCAGGGGGAGATGCATATAGATGATGGTGACATGCTCAAGCAATTTTAGCAATTTCTAGTGCAAGGTTTTCGAGAAATCAGCCTCCATCACCTACAACCTTTTTTGCATTTTCTCGATATCTGTGCATCCATTTAAAAATCTATTTCATGCGGAGATTAATATGGTGATGGTAACATGCCCAAGAAATTTCAACAAATTCCAATGCACGGTTTCCAATAAATCAACCTCCATCACCTTCATTCATTTTTAGTTTTTCTCAATATTTGTGCATCCATTGAGCAAATGTTGTTTATGGGGAGGTCATGATGATTATTGAAACATGCTCAGAAAGTTTCAGGTCAATCCATTCTATCGTTTGGGAGATATGGACAAAACAAGTTGTTGTCCTGAAAACCTACAGGATTCCATGAGATCCTAGAGGATACAGAACAACACCTACAGGATTGGCAGTGAGTAGTTTTAAAAGGGAAAAATAGAGGTTGGCTTCATCAAGAAATGTTAAGGAGGTAGGCTCTACATTTCCCCACATTTTTCCAAGTGAAAGGAATATAAAAAGCCCTTCTAGTTTGTTGAAATTGATTGCAGCATAAGGGAATTCTATACAAAGAATTTTTAAATTTTCTCTCAGACCTATACAAACCTCCATCCATCAGAGAAGAATGACAAGGGAAATCCATCAAAAATTTTGAGGATTCATCAGCACCCTCCTGTACTAGAGATATTCACAAGGCACAATTGGATGGGTTTCTTTGAAAAATTGAGGGGATATGATGATGACGTAGCCAAAGATTTGCAGTTAGCTTTAGCGTGGAAATCCAGAGGTCAAAGAAGCTCCTCCAGAGCTTACTAGCAGCATTAGGATCATCAACATCACCATCCAACACCTACCCATCAACATCAACTCAACAACATCATGCAAGTCTCTGCAACAACCATCAGGTAGGTATAAGTATGCAATATTCTTGACCTCTTCTCTTGAGCATATTATAGTTAGAAATTTGTTGTCAATGCATGAGAGATGAGGTTTTATAAGCTAAGGATGGGTAAGTAGTCTTAGCCACCTTCAACTAGTTAATTTCAGCTCACTCCTTCACTCACGCAATGTTGAAAAGTCAAATTATGAAGGGTGATGATTTCAAGGAATGAGGACAACAGTTAAAAGAAGAATTTTTTGCAAAAGCCAAGTCACCACACCACTCCTAGCCCTCCATCCACTTCATATTCACTATCTATTTATCATGCATCCATCACATTTCATTCTTGAGAAAAAAAACAAATATAGCATCCTTTCCATTTTCACAAACCTAGACTACTCCCTTTGTGCCCTAACATCATCATTCAATCCCTCTTCATCATTTCTCATTGCTCCCACATAGTTAGAAGGCTCTGAAGGAAGAAAGAATGACTACTACAGGAAGGTAGAATGTTTCTACAAGGAAGAGAGGAAAAAATTGTGCTAAAACCCAAAATGATAGTGCCTAAAAGAGAGCTAATCAAAATAGAGAACTCCAAGACCATTAGGAAATCATCTAGGCCACAAGGGAGAAGAAGAAGGACACAAAAGGAAATGAGGCATCCACCATCCAAACAAAACTCAAACTGCATTGATGAAAAGATGTTTTGCAAGAGGAATCCAATCTCATTTTAGCTTTTGTCAAAGGCCTAAAAATGGGAAAAATGCATGGGAGTCAAGTTGAGGGCCTTCCCTAAATTCAGACTATCATTTATGCTCAAAACTAGTATCATGTAGTTTTAACAGGGTTTCTTGTAGGTTTCCTGTAGTTTTGATAGAAATTACTATAGGTTGTCCTAGTTCTCATCTAAAGGCAGCTTGAAGGTTTTAGAGGTGTCCAAATGGCGGAACAAGGTAGAAAAAGGTTGATAAGGATATGGAAGACCTTGATAAACTGAAAAATATTCAATAACTCATCTTGAATAAGGGCAAGAAGGCAAGCTAATGGTCTTAAGAAACAATGATTTTTCCTTACACAAATATTTTCTGGGCTTGTCCTTGCAGAACTTGCAGCCAATATTCTTAATGCACAAGAGAGAAGCCGGCAGGGCCATGGATGAGGCACAATGAGACCACTAAGTTTCTCAGAGGATGAGCAACACTTTCAGCAGGGGCGTATGATGGGCCTCAAAATTAGACATAAATTAAGGCCCATGCCTCTAAATTAAAACATAAATTAAGGCATATGACCATCCTTCGGCACATTAAACCTCTCTTTCTACATTAGATAATGTATTTTTAATTTTAATATATTCATTAGGAAGGTATATGAATAATTGGATATTTGTGCCTAATATTATTTAGTTTTGTGGAATATTATGAGAATATTGGGTAGATTATGAAGATTTGGAGGAGGAGATAATTTAGGGACTTGTTCCCTACTATAGCAGGATCAATAATAAATAATAAATCAACAAGATATTATGGAATTATGGCACAGATTGTGGAAATCCAGTGATTGAGAAAATCTAGGAATGTGATCCACTAATCACAGGACCATATCCACTATTCAAGGGATTTTTATGACAACTCGGATGCTTTGTTACAACAAAGATGCACCTTTACAATGTTAGCACATGGCCCTGTGGGTTATGAGCCCACGCATATATCGGAAGCTTTATGATTAGTGGGTTTCACAACAAACCCATCCAATCACCAGTCAACCAACAAATAGCAGTATACAATAAACCCGACCAACAAACATCGGTCCCACTTTAAACGCATAAGAATGGAACCCAAATAAATTAGACCCCAGTTAATAACATATTGAGTCTAGCCAAAATGTTAACCTGCACACACTTCCCCGCGTGATTACCATCTGATCAATCAACCATCGAATGATCAGGATGGCCAGAACTCAATGAGGTTTTAATCCCATTGTACAAACCTTCATCACGTCCATTTTTGGAATTAATGGTCGCGCTTGTTTGCACGTGATATGTGTCCAATCACCTTTCAACGGACGATCCGATCACCTCCAGACTTTAAACTCATTTTAATGATTTCTCAGGTCCGCTTTTAGAATTAAACTTCAGATCTTGTAACCATGTGATGACTGTTAGATATGTTGGTCTGTCGATTGGATGACCCACATCTATGCCCATTGGATGGTTATGATTTTTCCTGCGTCGTTCCTCTTCCATTGTTATTATCCGTCGATTTCATCTATCCGACAGTTCTTGTTCTTTGTCGTTTTAATATTTCTATGCCGTTGGTCCTCTCTAATCCAACGAATCACTCATTTAGACACTGATTGATGGAACTCACATTTCAACACATTATCTCTGCCATACTCTATTTAAGGCGAAGTTCATAGGAATTTTGTCTTACACTCACACATGAAATTATTAACCTACAGTACAGAACATACATGTAAGCATACACAAACACACGAAATCTACATAACACGCATATTTCCATTATATACATAATTCAATTACAGACTAAAGCCTCTCAACCTTAGTTACAAATTACCCCTGCAACTACATTTTTATCCTCTATCCTATCTCTTTTGCACAACACAGAATCTCTTTATATAAGAAATTAAAAAATATGTGGATCATCTAGGATCCACAATTTCCTCCTACAAATCGCCTAGAATCACTCAATCAAATGTTGACCTAGGTTTTCATTGATGTCAATATGGCAATATTCCGGATACTAGAGGATGACATGAAGCCAAGGGGAAGCAGAACAGATTTAGGAAGAGACAGAGCAAGAGAGGCATTCATATATGCAAGGAGGTCTTTGAAAGACACTGCCAAGCCAGAGGAGCCACATTGGACTAAGAGGAGCTGCAGGAGGAACCATATAGCAAGGAGGCATATCAGAGTCATCAGGAGCCATCGAAGGAGCAATGGATGTGTTTAACAACAAACAAAGGACGCAAAGAGCCATCAGAGCAAACAGGAGCAAACAGAGCCACCAGAGGAGAAGATGGAGATGAGAGGAGCTAACAGAGCACGAAGCACCACCATCGGAGCCATAGAGGAAGCAGACAGAGTTAGAGGAGCCAAGAGGAGCACACAAGGGGAGCCAAGAGGAGCCAAGTGGAGCACACAGAGTTCTGTAACACTATCCACGGCATAAACATGCATATGGCGGCAAAGACCTGTATATGCATTTAACGCAAATAGAGCTATCAGAGGCAGAAGACTTAGACTCATATGCAAATACACTGACAAACTGGAAAAGGAAGAGTTTATATTGTATGAGCAGAATAAATTATCGGAGGAGAAAACCCATATACATATGCTTTAACACTATCGGTGGGCACATATTAAAAAAGTTGGAGAAAAGTTGCTGAAACACCGATACTTGTAAAAAAGTTGTCGATACACCACTTTCGGCATTGCTGAAACACCAATTTCGGCGTTGCTGAAACACCTATGCGATGAAATTATATTTCGGCATTGCTCAAACACCAATTTCGGCGTTGCTGAAACACCTCCACGACGAAATTATATTTCGGCGTTGCTGAAACAACTCTGCGACGAAATTATATTTCGGCTTTGCTGAAACACCTCCGCGACGAAATTATATTTCGGTGTTGCTGAAACACCTTCGCGACAACATTATATTTTCGTGACACCATCAATCGAAGGTAAACATGAGGAAGCTAAAGCGAATGGAGGAGGGAAGCCAGAAGGTCGAGCAAATGTTGAGGAAGCCGAAGCTCAAGCGATCGAGGAGGAATCCAAAGAGCCATTGAGTAAGCAGAAACGAATGGACAAAGTCATGAGAATATATAAAATAGTAAAAACAGAGAATTGTTGTTGTTTTTGGTGTGGCAAAGAACCAGAATATGAGGTAGCAGAAGCAGCAGAGGTGGTTAAGCATTGTATGAAGTTGCTGGTGAACGTTGGTGAAGGCTGCTGCAGCTGCTGAAATACGCTAGAGGAAATAGAGGCTGTGTGAGGGTCCAACAGAACAGAAAGAGGGTGCAGTAGAACAGAAAGAGGGATGAAGGACCAACAGAACAGTAGGCAGTCGAAGGGGAGAAGCAGCCAGTAAAGAAACAATCATGCTGAAGCATTCGCTGTGATAATGAGAACATAAGCTTGAACAGAAAATTGTTTTTTATAAAGAGTTTAGTGCAGCTAACAGTAGACTGACTAAAGCTGTGTAAGACATTATGAGAGAGAAAAATGGCTATTGGAGACTATGTGTGGGCAGTGTGCAGAGTTGTAAAGACTCATTCATAAGAAGATTGGTTGTCATTGATGTTGTAGCATGGAGACTACAGTGAAGCTGTAAACAGACAGAACTCAGTAGAGAAGAGTTCTGAGAGCAGAATATTATTACCAAAAGTGTCTTGACAAGATTGGATTGGAGTCCTTGGGGCTGGTGCCTCAGAAGTGAGAAGGATTGGAGTTCTTGGGCTGGTGCCTTAGAAGTGAGTAGGATTGGAGTCCTTGGGGTTGATGCCTCAGAAATAGAAAGGATTGAAGTCCTTGGAAGTTTGTTCTCCTAAGTCCAAGATTGGTGTCTTGGAAAAATAGAGTTGGTGCTCTGGAGGTTGAAGCCTCACCAAAGTCCAAGTTGGAGCTTGGCAATTGATTGTAACCATCTATATATTGTATCTACTTTACTGCACAGTTTATATTAATAAAATCTTTTATTCTTGCTGTTCATCTTGTGTTCAGAATATATATGTTTTAACTGGTAAAAAAATAGTGGGAAAAGAAATATTGATTCACCCCCCCCCTCAGTATTTCCAACAATTGGTATCAGAGCAGGTACCTTCATTCAAAGCTTAACAGCTTGAAGGTCGACATTTATAACACAAATGGTGAGGTCAAGGAAGAAAGTCTCCAATCTTCCTAAGGATGTGTCTCCCTCTACTACTAAAATAGAAGACAATCAATTTGATGAGGCTCCAAGGCTCAATGGGAACATTAATATATGGGAAGCAAGAATGAGGAATTTCTTACAGACTCAAGGGATTGAAATCTGGAAATCAATGATTGATGATAGCAGGATGGATAGAGAATCCAAGGAGTACAATGCAAAAGCAGCAAAGGAAATCTTGAATGGGCTACCTGATCCTGTAAAGAACAATATAAGAAAATATTCATCAGCAAAGGATATATGGAACAAACGTCATGACCTTCACTCAAAGGGAGCGCTAACCATGACCATCAATCAAGAAGGAGATTCTGAACCCATCATAGAAGCTGAAAATGAGAATGATGACATCAAGGCTCAAACAGACTTAGAAGATGAAGAGAATGAAAAAGATTTTGTAGAAGAACTCCTCACTAAACTTATGATTGCCATGGAAGAAATTAACAATTTGAAAAAGGAAAATGAGGAACTTAAGAAGAGAGCATTAGTTGGTAACCAAGATCAAACAAGGAAGAAAGTTGATGTACTCAAGCTTCAAGTACAAGAAAGGGATGAAGAGCTTTCCAAGCTTAAGAAGGAATATCATCAAAGCAAAAGAAAGCATCATGAATACGTCATATCCATGACAAATCAATTGGATAAAGCAAAGAAGAAGGAAGATATCTTGTCAAGCCAACTTGAACAAAGGCACAAGAGCTTGAACAAACTTGAAGAAGAGATTGGTCAGTACAAGGTAGAGGTATCCTCCCTTAATTCTCAACTACAAGAACCCAGGAAACAGGCACAAGGAGCTGAGAAGAAGATGGAGAGAAGTCAAGCAAAGAATGAAGAAATCTTCAAAGTGAAGTCAGATATCATCTCCCTTAAAATAGAAGTAGATGAAGCTACTCGTATCAAGGAAGAAACTGAGGAAAAACTTGCTAAGAAGAATAATGAGTGTGAAAGATTGGAAGAAGAGATTATCTTCCTCAAAACAAAGGTTGAAAGCATGAACAAAACCTTGAAGAGATGTCAAGCCTTGGATGACATGCTTAGCTATCACAGATGTCCATCTAATAAATCAGGTCTCGGGTATGCAGGTGAATCCTCAAACAAGAATGAAAATGCTTCAAACAAAAGAGATGTGAAGAAGCCAGAAAGAAATGGTGATGCTCCCAATTCCAACAAAGGCAAGGAGAAAAATCAAGGCTACAATAGAAGAAATCCTATTCCAAGAAGAAATCCTGCTCCAAGAAGAAATGTAGATGATGACAAAGATGCGAGAGGCAATGGTTATCATCAAAGGATCGTAAGGCAGAAAGGCTTCAGAAGTACATCAAGGAAATCTCCATCTCCCAGGTACCAAAGTTCATTTTTTGGTTATTGTTATTCTTGTACAAACTTTGGTCACATGGCAAAAGACTGTAAAGCATATCATAAAGATAGATGTTATGGTACCCAACCATCTCATAGAGATAGATTTTATTGTCCCCAACAATCTACAAGAAACAATTTTGCAAGAAGAAATCACGAATTCTTATTCATGTACAATGTAGAATGCTTCAAGTGTGATAACATTGGTCATATGGCACGTGATTGTAACTTAACATGGGCTCTTACACAAGCTAGAACCATGCAAAAGAGGAAAGTCACACAAGTATGGAGAAGGAAGGAAATACAATCCGAAAGTCCCTTGAGCTCTCCAGCCAACAGCATATGTCATTGGCCTAAATTTTGACAATCTAAGCATTTTATGAGAAGACTCTGCCAAAAGGAGATGATGCATACAGTTAGGGGGAGCCTGTAAATCTTGATCACTATTGCAGAAGCTATTAGTGAAAAGGGTCCTAATGAAACCCTTGCTAAACTATATTAACAGTCATTCTTTGATAAAGATCATTTCTCAGGGGTACTCCATTGAAGAATATGATCCTGTAACCATTCTTTGGACTGTTTTTAAAGAAATAGGGCAAACAACCATGGTGTTGTTATCATAGAAGTTTATGTATTAACTTAGGAATTAAATGTGAGAACAGATAAATTCTGGACACTGATAGAGGTAGTCTTCAAACAAACAGATACATCTGGAATGGAGTCTGAAGTAAGAGCAGCTGGCAGCATATAACAAACTGAAGCATTGCAAAAGATGCAGATCAGCAATTGTATTTAAAAGACAGTCACAGATTGGATATCTGAATCTGCAGAGATATGTACAAGAACACAAGGAAAAGATGGCTCATAGGAAGGAGAATGTTGTGCAGTCAAGCATAACTTAAGCTGATATAGATCACTTAAGAAATATAGCAACAGTAAGGCACAACCCCTCACATTTTTGTCCAAATGCAATGATAATTGAATACTAGATGGCAGTGACTTAAGAAGAAGCACAGAGACACAAAGGAACTCAGATCTGAAGAAAGATAGCAAGAAAGACAATCTCACGGGCATTTTATCTTAATTTGGACTATGAAAAGACAACAATGTTACCTGTGGAGACAACAATATGGATTGAAGCATGAAAGCCTGGACTTGGACACTTGGTGTATGGCCGTTTGCAATCTAAATGAAAGCATTAAAGTAGAGCATCCTTAAGCACTGTTGAAGCCATGATAAAGAAGTTCTGAAACATGAAGAGGGAATAATGTGCAAATTGATGATAAAATATCAATCCTTCTATCTTGAGTAAAAGGAAGAAGAGCACTATGACAGGGGGAGTCATTGACCCATGAAGATCTACCATTCATGAAGAACATAAGCAATTTGATAGGGGGAATCCTAGAGCACTCCTTTGCCATTGATGTCAAAGGGGGAGAGAAGAAGAATATTGCCATCAATAACAAAGGGGGAGATTGTTGACCTAGGTTGTCATTGATGTCAATATGGCAATATTCCGGATACCAGAGGATGACATGAAGCCAAGGGGAAGTAGAACAGATTCATGAAGAGACAGAGCAAGAGAGGCATTCATATATGCAAGGAGGTCTTTGAAGGACACTGCCAAGCCAGAGGAGCCACATTGGACTAAGAGGAGTTGCAGGAGGAACCATATAGCAAGGAGGCATATCAGAGTCATCAGGAGCCATCAGAGGAGCAATGGATGTGTTGAACAGCAAACAAAGGGCACAGAGAGCCATCGGATCAAACAGGAGCAAACAGAGCCACCAGAGGAGCTGATGGAGACGAGAGGAGCTATCAGAGCACGAAGCACCACCATCGGAGCCACAGAGGAAGCAGACATAGTTAGAGGAGCCAGGAGGAGCACACAAGAGGAGCTAAGAAGTGCCAAGTGGAGTACACAGAGTGCTGTAACACTATCCATGGCATAAACATGCATATGGTGGCAAAGACCTGTATATGCATTTAACGCAAACAGAGCTATCGGAGGCAGAAGACTTAGACTCATATGCAAATACACTGACGGAGTGAAAAAGGCAGAGTTTATATTGTATGAGCAGAATAAATTATCGGAGGAGAAAACCCATATACATATGCTTTAACACTATCGGTGGGCACATATTAAAAATTGGACAAAAGTTGCTGAAACGTCAATCTCTCTGTTGCTGAAACACCGATACTTGTAAAAAAGTTGCCGATACACCACTTTCAGTGTTGCTGAAACACCAATTTCAGTGTTGTTGAAACACCTCTATGACGAAATTATATTTCGACGTTACTGAAACACCTCCACGACGACATTATATTTTCTTGACACCATCAATTGAAGGTAAACATGAGGAAGCTAAAGCTCAAGCGAGCAAGTGTTGAGGAAGCTGAAGCTCAAGCGAGCGAGGAGGAATCCAAAGAGCCATTGAGTAAGCGAAAACGAATGGACAAAGTCATGAGAATATATAAAACAGTAAAAAGAGAGAACTGTTGTTGTTTTTGGTGTGGCAAAGAACCAGAATATGATGTAGCAGAAGCAGCAGAGGTGGTTAAGCATTGTATGAAGTTGCTGGTGAATGTTAGTGAAGGCTGTTGCAACTACTGAAAGTTTCTGAAATACGCTGGAGGAAATAGAGGCCATGTGAGGGTCCAACAAAACAGAAAGAGGGTGCAGCAAAATAGAAAGAGGGATGAAGGACCAACAGAACAGTAGGCAGTGGAAGGGGAGAAGCAACCAGCAGAGAAACAGTCATGCTGAAGCATTCATTGTGACAATGAGAACATAAGCATGAACAGAAAATTGTTCTTTATAAAGAGTTTAGTGCAGCTAACAGTAGACTGACTAAAGCTGTGTAAGACATTATCAGAGAGAAAAATGGCTATTGGAGACTATGTGTGGGCAGTGTGCAGAGTTGTAAAGACTCATTCATAAGAAGATTGGTTGTCATTGATGTTGTAGCATGGAGACTACAATGAAGCTGTAAACAGACAGAACTCAATAGAGAAGAGTTCTGAGAGCAGAATATTATTACCAAAAGTGTCTTGACAATATTGGATTGGAGTCCTTGGGGTTGGTGCCTCAGAAGTGAGAAGGATTGGAGTTCTTGGGCTGGTGCCTTAGAAGTAAGTAGGATTGGAGTCCTTGGGGTTGATGCCTCAGAAATAGAAAGGATTGAAGTCCTTGGAAGTTTGTTCTCCTAAGTCCAAGATTGGTGTCTTGGAAAAATAGAGTTGGTGCTCTGGAGGTTTGAGCCTCACCAAAGTCCAATTTGGAGCTTGGCAATTGATTGTAACCATCTATATACTGTATCTATTTTACTGCACAGTTTATATTAATAAAAGCATTTATTCTTGCTATTCATCTTGTGTTCTGAATATATATGTTTTAACTGGTAAAACAATAGTGGGAAAAAGAAATACTAATTCAGCCCCCCTCTAAGTATTTCCAACATCAAATCCCCTAAATCTCTCTATACACATACATGGCAGATAATTACATTTAATTAATTCTTCTAGGGACTTATCAATTCAATCAATTTAGCTCTGTTTTAACAGATTTTTTCCCGGTTTCCAATGATTGTCAACGTTTCCCTTTCACAGCTCAAAATATGAATTTTGATTAAGGTCGTCTAATGCTCTTGCATCAGACTCCCGAGATACAAAAATTTATGTCCTCCTGGTCATATGCTTCTTTATCCCATAGCAATTCTACCCATATCCTCTATGGAATTTCCTTTATGATCTTTCGTAACAACATTCATGAGCTGCAACAAAACCTCTGCAGTAACAAGTCTCCTTCTTGCTACATGATACCTCACCAAGCTTCTCTCCTCTGAGCTTAGTCTTTTGGAATTTCTTTGGTTCTTTCCTTTGGAACCGTATGAGCATTCCATGCTCTAGGTTGCTGCAATATTCTCACCTTCCTCTGCTACTACCTGCACAAAAGTATAAAGGCCACACACTTACCAAATCACAACAATTTTTGACCTCCTTCTTTTGCACGCAAAATCTTCTTTCTCACAGGAAACCTTTCCCTGCTCTGATACCAAAATTGATGACAGCTCAGATGCTTTGATACATCAAAGCTGCATCTTTACAAAGTTAGCACGTCGACATGTGGGTTATGGGCCCACGTATATATCGAAAGCTTTATAATTAGCGGGTTTCACAACAAACCCATCCAATAACTGGTCAACCAATGAACAACGAAATACAGTAAACCCGACCAACGAACATCAGTCCCACTTTGAATGCATAAGACCGGAACCCAAATAAATTAAACCCTAGTTGATAACATATCGGGTCCGCCCGAAATGTTAACCTGCGCAAACTTCCTCGCGCGATTACCATCCTATCAATCAACCATCGAACGATCAGGATGGTCGGAACTCAATGAGGTTTTAATCCCGTTGTATAAACCTTCATCGCATCCATTTTTGGAATTAATAGTCATGCTTGTTTGCATGCGATATGCATCTAATCGCCTCTCAATGGATGGTCTGATCACCTCCAGACTTTAAACTCGTTTTAATGATTTCTCGGGTCTGCTTTTAAAATTAAACCTCAGCTCTTGTTACCATGCGATGACCGTTAGATCCATTGGTCTGTAGATCAGACGAGCCAGATCTACGCCCATCAAACGACTACAATGTTTCCTCCACTGTTCCTCTTCCATTGTTATTATCCGTCGATCTGTCCAATCCGATGGTTCCTGTTCTTTGTCGTTTTAATATTTCTATGTCGTTGATCTTCTCTAATCCAACGGATCTCTCGTTTAATCAATGATTGATGGAAGTCACATTTCAACACATTATCTCTGCCATACTCTGTTTAAGGTTATGTTCATAGGAACTTCGTTTTACACTCACATGCGAAATTATTAACCTACAGTAAAAAACATACATGTAAACATACACAGCCACACGAAATCCACATGACATACATATTTCCATTATATATATAATTCGATTATAGACTAAAGCCTCACGGACTTAGTTACAAATTACCCCTGCAACTACATTGCTATCCTCTATCCTATCTATTTCACACAACACGGACTCTCTTTATATAAGAAATTACAAAAGATGTGGGTCATCTAAGATCCACGATTTCATCCTACAAATTTCCTAGAATCACTCAATCAAATCCCCTAAATCTCTCGATACACATACATGGCAGATAATTACATTTAATTAAGTCTTCTAGAGACTTATGAATTCCATCAATTTAGCCCTATTTTAACAAAATTTTCCCCAGTTTCCAATGATTGTCCTCGTTTCCTTTTTCACAGCTCAAAATATCAATTTTGATTAAGGGTGGTCTAATGCTCCTACATCAGATTTTGGTGGAGAAATCTTCTTCCATTCAAGGGGAGTGATCCCTAATCATTTTGTATAAGTACCAAGTCGAATTTTCCTCTAGAGGGAGATTTTCATTAGTGTTATTGTGGAGAGAGCTTGTATTTTTGCAGCTCCATTATATTTTCTTGCAGGGATGCAATTGTATTGATGAAATAATGAAGATTGGTGTCATTTTCAGCTTTTAGATCTTGTTCTCCTCCATAGGTCTCTGAGTTTCTTTGGTATTGGCCATCCCAAGAGCCTGAGAGCCCTTTTGTATCATTTTATTTCCTTCATTTCACTACTTATTCACATTCATCTCTAGTATTTATTACTTTCCATTTATGCATTTAGTATTAATGATTTCTTGTTGTAGGATTGAGTTAAATGGTTGATGTAAGTTCTTTTTCAGGATCACAAGCATTATTTCATCCTTGGAAAAGCTTTGGAGCTTCATAGTAATCATTGAGTTGCTTGGATTAGTCTTCTTATTCCCAAATGTAGATTGTTGGACCTCCTTTTTAGCAAAGAACAATAAATTTCTACTATTTTTTAGATCATGCTAACAAGATTCAATTGAGTTGGTTCCACTTGCATTAGATAAAAAAAAACGTTCTATTTCATAACAAAAACTACCCCATTGCATTTTCACTTGATTCGGTTAGGCATTTTTTAGATTTACTAGCTCATTAGTTCTCGAATTTCTAGTTTTTTTTACTAGTAATATTTTTCTATTTATTAGCATGGGTTAACAGAGGCCTTTTTGAGTGATTCCACTTGGAATGGGGACCTAAGACATCATATTTAATAAAAAAAAAAATCTCATCCAATTTGGATTTGACTTGCTTTGTCATTCGATGAATTATATTAAATTTGTACATCTTGTAGTAAATCACTGTAGCATCCTGTAGGAAAGCCTATTTTGAGCCCGAATTGAGAAAAATCATCATTGAAATTGGGATTAGGCCTCTACTTGACCTTCATGGCATGAAGACCATTATAAACCTCTTGCTCCTCACTTAGATCAATAATTTTCTATTTTTCAAGGGTAGGATTTCATTTCCATTTCTTCTATCTTCAGTCTTACATTAGATATCATCAATGTTTTATATCATTCTACACAGTTTTCCTTATGCATGAAGTAGACAAATAGCTCATGAAATTGTGTTTCCTTTAGATAATTGAAATTCTTCTTGTTTCCATGATTTTTGGGTAAATGTCAATGTTTGATGCAGTGCAGGTGTTTCAGGAGGATAGAGAGATCTCATAGTCAGTAACCTCATCCCAACTTCATCCACTCATGGTCCTCACTTTCTTTCACTAAACCCCCACCAATTTCATCATTTCACAAGGAAACTTCTCCAAGATTTTTGAGAAAATCCATCCATCTCCCAACTTTTGTTTTGAGTTCTGAAGTGATCCTAGGCACTCCCTTGCCTCATTCCATCCGCCAACCACCTTCCCCAAGATTTCGATCACCTTCAGCATCCATCCTTTTTCTCTCGAATGTATCCTGTAGGTTTTCAGGGGATCTTATAGGTTTTCCTGTAGTGGCCTGTTTTGAGGCCAAATTTAGGAAAAAGCCTTTAGGAATCTAGCAAAGGGCCCCTACTTGTCTCCCAAGCATTCTGACCATTCACCATCATCTCCAAGCGACCTTCCACATCACCAAAAGGGATTAGCTTTCACATTCTCACATGAAAAAAGACAAAAATAAAAACAGATTTATTTTATTCATTTACATGCACAATAGTAGAAGATTTGATGGTTTGAATCTTCATGCTTAGGACAGTAGGATTGCATACATGTTAACTTAGCATTCTTTTGAAGCAAATCCTATTAGCAGTTATTTAGAAAATGGTGTGTTTTAGCATTTGATTTCAGTTTCTTTCCTTGTACTTTCTTTCTTGCAATAGGTTAAGGTTCCATTTCGAACATTTCATTTTCTGCAATTAGTTTAGGATTTGAATTCAGTACATGCACTCCATTACATCATGACAACAAAGGAATGACACATTTTATGCTGCACATAGAGTGTCGATACCTCTTAAGTTTGTACGAACCCTGGGTTGATAATTAAATTCAGTAGCCTTGTGAGTTGCAACATTCTTGTTCCAATACCGAGGCTCATCAATCGATGACAGATTTGGATGAAATCTCCCAGCAACTAGGTAGTTGGCTATGTTAGCAAACCAGGGAGAGAGAACTGAGATGGGAAATAAGCGCTCATCTAGAAATTGATCATCAACCATCCCTTCATCACCTGCAGGAAAAGTAAGTCTAGAAAAAAAATCTACATCTACATTTTCTTTTCCTCGTTTTTCCATGATAGTCAAATCAAAATGGTGTGACAATAATAACCATCTAATGATTCTAGCATTCACATCTGGCTTATTCATCAAATATTTAATAGTTGCATGATCATTATGAAAAAAGGTTTAGTATCCAGTGATGTAGTGCACGAATTTGTTTAACGAGTGTACAATATCTAAGATCTCTTTTATAGTGACAATGTACTTCGATTTAGGCTTAGATAGGTTTTACTAATGAAATAAATGACATAAGGTAATTTATCATCTATTTGGCCGAAGGATGCCCCCACATCTTTGTCTGATGCATCAATATGGATATGGAAAGGCAGAGCCCAATTAGGACACCTAAGTATGGGTGGAGTGGTCAATTTCTATTTTAATACCTCAAGGGCCTCTTGGAAGCTACTTGTCCAACAAAATTCTAATTCCCTGGCCAAAAATCCAAACAATTATGACGCCACCCACGGGGGATTTAGTCGATGAACCTTTGACATATCAAGTGTGTTCATGGCATATTAAATAATACCCTTAATTTGACTATATATTGGAAAATACCCCTAAAAATCATATTATTAAACCCCCTACCAATACGAACCCAATACATCTTCCCAATTTCAAAAATCCCTACTTCCACTAGATATTGTAGGTATCCATTTTTTCATTAACATTTTTTATACCCCTTGATATTTTTTCATTAACTTTGAGCTCCATTTTTATACCTTCCAATATAAAAACCTTTTACCCCATATATATCCCCCAATAGATTATGCCATTTTTCCTCAATAAATATCCCCCAATATGAACCGACATGGTATGGTATTGTTCCCTCAGTGAAACCCCTATGAAGCTAGCTTACTAAAATCCTTGATAAACCTCTTGTGATAGCTAGGTAAGACCATGAAAAGCCTAACATCCCTCTGCTTTTGAGGAGTAGGGACCCTTTTTATGATGGAAATATTATTTGCATCCACTTGCATCCCCTCTTGAGATATTGAATGGTTGAGGACAATCCCTGAATTCATTAAGAATTCACATTTCACAGGACTAAGTGATAGGTTCATTTCAATGCATTTTCTCAAGACTTTACCCATATTAGAGAGAGCCTCGAGGAAGTCATATGCATAGGCAAGGTAAGATGTCTCTCCACTGTAGACCTGGTGCTTGCTTGTTATTTGAGGTTCATATTAGGTTGAGCAGGCATCTGTAGTTGCTTGGGTGGAGTAGGATGATGAGTTGTGGTTGAGGTTGAGGTGAAGGCATTAAACCAGGAGGTTGGTTGAGTTGAGGCTTCCACCATTATGATGTGTTGTTCCATTGAGGATATTGGGGAGAATATGGATTAAATGGTTGATTAACAGGTGGAGGAGGATATTTAGGAACATAAGGCCAAGAAGGAGGTGTGGACTATGATGGATGAGTGGAAGAGTACCAGGGTGAAAAAGGGTGCATTTTGGTTGGGACGGTAATAAGGGTAAGATACGAATTACATGCCCTGTTGGTATGGCCAACGTCCTTGAGGCCTCCTTTGATTTATAAAGCAATGCTACTTAGCACCACCTTCTACTCCTTGGTATACAACTTTTAACACAGGAAAAGAAGGGAATTTATTTGTGGCATGGTTTTCCTCACAGACTGAGCAGACCTCTATGACATTTAATGGGAATTCATTTCTAGGGTACCTTCTAGTGCATTAGGGTAGAAAATAACTAGGGCTCTCTCTACTTCCTCTTGTTTCCTCTTATTCTGCATGGTATCCATTTGCAAAGCAAACGTGTGAAACTTTTCACTTTTAAATTTCTCCAACATGTTTCCAATCTCATTCTTGATGGATGTTGTAGAAGGAGAAGAATTGGCTAAGCCTTGACTAGAGCTACCCTTCTTTCTAGCAACCCTATAGTGATTCTTGAACACAATTTTAATGTCATCATAGGATAACTGATAGATATATCCCCTAGACAGCACGTTGAGGGTATCCAACATGTCTTCCCGATCCCTTAGAGAAGAACTAGTTTGAGTGATTCAGGATCAAGGGTGAATCTAGCCCTCCTATAACGGAGTTGAAATCTCTCCTCACAGTCTCCTATGGCGCCATCATGTCCAAGAGTCATTCTAAAGATTTCTTCCTTCGTTTCTTTGGACCTACAATAGTCCCTGTACTTGTTATTAAAGGCTTGTTGCATTTGAGGCCATGTAGTAATGTTACCCCGAGGGAGACCCATAAACCAACACAATGATGTAACACTAAGGGTAGAGGGGAATAACTTTAGCTTTTGGTCATCAGAGGCATATTCATAGGTGCTATAGACAATATAAAACTCAAACATGAAGGTATGAGGATCCTCATAGGTTAAGCCATGGAAGTGTGGAAGGGAAGTAGGGATTATATTCTTCATTATAGCCTCTCCATTAGTCTCTATGATAGGGAAAAACTCATTGTTCCTATTTTTAGCCATAGGTTGGGTAGGTAAAGTAGGTTATTCTTCTTCCCTGTTGGACACCTAATCATCTAAGGGTTGGTATGGAAGTTGAACAACCAAAAGGAGTCCAAGGGACCACTTGGAGTATGAAACCAAGGGTCCCTCCTATGTATTATAAATATGTATCATTGTGAATAAGAAATGTAATCTCATGTTTATCTTTCCTATTTTGTCTCTACCATGTGTGTGTTTAACATGGTATCAGAGTGGGTGATTTCTTGCCCTGCTAATATTTGAGCCACAGGTTTTGTGCTCTCTTTGTGCATGTCAATTTTTCCATTTCTGCTCCCTATCAGAAGCGTTTCCTTTACTCACCAAACCTACTTACAAAAACTCTGTAGTCTGCATTTAATTCCTTGAAATTTTGCTCCTAATGCTCTACGTTGAAGCAACTGCACCACTTTAATACAGGTTTTTTTTTTTATATAACGTAGGTCTAACAATCCTTTCCATAACGTCCTTGTTTCTACTCCTCTGCAATGACCTTTCCATTAAGTTTTGACTGGGTGGTGGTGAAGGTAGGGTAGCGAGACAGTTGGGGAAATACATCGGACAACCCAATGGTAAATTGCTAGGGGCAGACCTTGAATGGCAAGTGGGCAAGTCACTAGGTAACGTATCAACTAGAGCGCACGCCTCACAGAAGCTTTGGAAACATTTGGGAACGTAAACCATCTCGATTCATGTGTGATCCACGGCAGAAGACCCAATAATACGAATGCCCATGGAACTTCATCATATAATGAGATGCTTGGTTGTGGAGATGAAGGTGGTTTAACGAGGAGAATAGTAATGATATCATAATTTTAGAGCCAACAAGGAACACTAGAACAACTTGCAGGATAACCAAGTTGTTGGCCATTAGATTAAATCCTTCATAACCCATGGTTCTCGCGAATTGGCCCCAACCAAAGGTATCACCACCTCTGAGTTTTCGGTTGTATCTATTTTTAATAATCTAGCCAGCATGCGTATAAAAGTGGTTTTTCCTATTCCATTTTCTCCCAACATTACAAAAATCTGTGAATCAGTGAATTCTCCTTCCTCTACATGAAGTTTGAAATTTCCATGTGTTTTAGACATACTTGGATATTTGTAGCATGCATAGATTTTTATCTCTTCTGCACTTTCCTGCGGAATCTATGCAATCTTGAACCTAAGTGATTCATCTCAAAAAAAATTATTCTTAGTAGGCACGAAACTAGCCAGAAAGATATTTATCCCATATTTGACTGAAAATGGAAGCGTTACTATACCATAGACACCAAGCTTCCCGTAGAGACAGCAAATAAAGTTTGATAAATAATCAAGGACACTAAGATCATGCTCGACAACAATAACATAGCTGTTGCGCCTGAGCAAGGACCGAATTACTGGTGCAGCTTTAAGTTGTTGCCTTACATCAAGATAACTTGAGGGTTCATCAGAGATATATATCTCACAATGTTGAACTGCAACTACTGCAATAGCAAACCGCTGCAATTCTCCTCCAGATAACTCGTCAACATTTCAATCAATAACCTGATTCAGTTCAAGATCAGTGCAAAGCTCGAAATGCATGGTGTTTTCTTTCTCACAGAGTTGAGCCAACAGTTATATATATATATATATATATATATATATATATATATATATATACATATACACACACATCAGATTCACAAGGCTAGACAGGAGATAGAATTGGAGCTTGTCATTGATGAATATATATATATATATATATATATATATATATATATATATATATATATATATATATATATATATATATATATATATATATATATATGTATATATATATATGTATATATATATATATATGTATATATATATATATATATATATATATGTATATATATATATAGATATATATATATACACACACACACATCAGATTCACAAGTCTAGACAGGAGATAGAATTGGAGCTTGTCATTGATGAAAATATATATATATATATATATATACACAGACACACACACATCAGATTCACAAGGCTAGACAGGAGATAGAATTGGAGCTTGTCATTGATGAATATATATATATATATATATATATATATATATATATATATCACCACGACCCCAACTTGATTCATCAATGACAAGTTTCGATTCTATCTCCTGTCTAGCCTTGTGAATCTCATCAGAGGAGCTGAAACCGGGATGTCCTCCATGTAGGCAAAAACCCTGAGATCCATCTGCGGCAAAGGAAACAACAGTAGTGGCAGAGGCAGTGCCGGTGCCAAAACATGCAGAGTCAAGATGAGGCTCGAAGGAACGACCTTCAACTCCTCCTCCTAGCCTTAAATTGATTAGCTGATCTTCTTGCAGAACTCTCTTCTTCTTCACTGACTTCGAGCCAAATAGACGTACCCCTCGCTCCACAACAAAACCACCCGCAGTTAGCCTTCGACTCAGAAAGCACAGCGTTACAGAGGCAGACCTCTCCTCAACCTTCCTGGATGAAAGAACGTGCTCTGAATGGACAAAAATATTTATATGAGGATAAGAATCCACAGAGCAAAGAAGAAGGGCTCCAGAGGCAACCAAAGAAAGAAACAAGGAGAAGAAGAAGAAGAAGGGATGATGGGAAACGGGGCTACTGGTATCTAAAAGCTTCCTATGTTTCTGCGCATGTGGGAAGCTTGCTCCATTAATGAATGGTCAGTGAGATTCATTGAATTTAGAACTATTTAAATTGTTGAATTTGGTCTTATAGATTGCGACCTAAGTATTAATTGTAAGCTGCAACGAGCTTGGCTTGGTTTTTATCCACTGAATGCATTTGAATGTACCGAGAATTGTTGCAAGTTTTAGAGTGATCGTTTGTTATATTGCCAAATTTGAGTGCATTTTTTCCATTGTGAAAAATTATCTTTGTGCATTTTGTCCAACAAGGTATCTTTGTTTATTGTTGCAACCATTTTAGCCATATAATTCGAGAGACTTACCTGATTTGTTCAATGAAAATGACTAGAATTAATGCAACATTGGAGTTCTTGAAAACTCTGATACTATCTACTTATGATGACACATTCCAAATCGGCAAAGGCTCTCACTCAGAAATTCAGACTTGTCTACAATATGCACAAGAACAAATTTCTTTTTTGCAGCTTGAATCTCAACTACAGTAGGCAGAATTACAACAGTGGAGTCATCTTTCTGAACCTGTTTCTGTTCAAAATATTGAAACAGACTCCCATAAACAATAAGACAATAATGTTACAATTGATTCAGATCCATTGCCCAATAAAGCAGCAGAGGTACATGCAGATGAATAAGTTCAGTTTGCACTTCCCAAGCCCATCATCATACCTTGGGAAGAGCTTGTCAACAATAAGAACAAAATAGGTCTTAGATACGATAAGGAGGTTTCCTTTCATATTCCAAAATACTCAAAGCCCATTCAGTTTTAGAGTCCTGGTTTCCTTCATGACAGTTCACCTCCAGCTGTTCCAGATTCTGCTCCTCTTTCACAACAACAACAACAGATTGTGAAATGCCAACACTGTGACCGAGTTGGCCATGTGAAAGATCACTGTTTTGATCTTCGCCCATGTAAGCATTGTTATAAAACCAGTGATTCTTCAAACAGATGCTTCAGAAACAAACCTCTTGCAAGAACAAGGATTCATCTTGGATGGATCGCTTCTTGGTAATGGGCTTCAACAACGAAGAAGATATTTCACTCATACAACAGGATTTATTCTCGAATATTGAATAATCTTGCAGTTAAATTTTCTCCACCATCTCACCTTGTATCTGATAGGGGGGGAACTAATGGTCATCTACAAGCTTCAAAGCCACATCGGGTGAGCCTGAGCCACAACCTGCCGTACCAGATTCAAAGCTATAGCCAGAGACAAATATGTCCCTAAGCATGCTTTCACTCAGTGATACCTCTTCAAAAGAATTGGGGACATTTCCTTTAGCAGAAGATTTCATCTTCTTGCCAGTTTTGGAAGAGTTATAGGAATTGCATTAAGCATTCCAGAGTTGTTGGTCATCCTTAAACCATCACAGGTTGAGACCTCCCTTTCATGGCTAAAGGTTTCCCTCTTCAAAACATTAGGAGCACTTCCTCTAGCAGAATTCCTAAGCTTCATGCCAGACTTGGAAGAGTTTTGGGAACTGCGCTAAGCATTCCAGTGTTGGTGGTCATCCTTAAACCACCGCCCTTTATACCAACATTTTAGAGATCACATTCATCCTAGTGCTGCCATGCATTTTGCACATTTTGTATTACGTTTCTCTTCTTGGACTTATACATAACCCGTCGGATTAAGGGGGGGAATGTTGGACACCTAATCCTCTAAGGGTTGGTGTGGAAGCTGGACAACCAAGAGGAGTCCAAGAGACCACTTGGAATATGAAACGAAGGGTCACTCCTATGTATGATAAATATGTATCATTGTGAATAAGAAATGTATTCTCATGTTTATCTTTCCTATTTTGTCTCTACCATGTGTGTGTTTAACATTCCCCAATAGGTTCTTCGAATATTTCATTTTGCTCACCTAGAGGGTCTTCTAACTCCCCTATAGTGAGAGAGGAAAGCAGACACTCACCGAAGAAGAGTGAAAGTTGATTGTTTGAGGGTGTCAAGGTTGTTCGGTAAGAATTTTCCTTGAGTATCTCTACTCCTATAAGGCATGAAAGAACATTTTTCTGTTTTTATTTTATGTTACATTTCAAAATTTGTATGAAAAACAGAAAAGAATGCTTAAGAAGAAATAACATCTACCTAAACACCTCCCCGACAACGATGCCAAAAAGTGGTGAGCCCTGGTATTTCACCAAGAGTGCTACAACTCCAAAGGTCTCCTGAACTCTATTTATCAACCTGGGGTTCGTACAAACTTTGAGGTGACAGTGATATATGCATAGTAGATGGGATTCCACTCATGCCACCCTCGACTAGGACATTTGATCAATAGTGATCCAAGACCATTCCTCCTACTGTATTAGAATGAAAACTAGCCAATGAAGGTGAAATTTAAAATCTACTTCTAAATATGGAAAGGGAAATGATATTAACTTAAACTTGCAATGCTATTGTATAAATTCATGAAAAGACAAGAGATACACTACTTTTAGAAAGGAAACTACATTATCTTGTAGTCAATCATCTAGGTATCAAATATACCTGCAAACAAGAATATAACTTACTTTAACTCATAACTCAATATTATATGTATCATCTATCTAGCTCACACTTGCATATCAATCAATGTTCCATTTGTACAAAATATGTGAGAAGGGAAGTAACACTATTATGTTTTGCAGTAAAGGAAAAGGAGGACTTGGAGTGGCCTAGGAGATTCCCTTGATCATGGAGTCATAGCTAGGGGTCAAAATAATTCTAAACTAAGTCCAAATTGCAGAAAAGGTCAAAACTGGTGAAGAAACAGGCTACTACAAGTGTGCTATAGGAGGCTGCTACAGGTGCCATGCATTGCTATAGGAAGGTCTATAATGCTACAGAAAGGTTTCCGAGAAGGTTTAGGAGGTGGAAATGATAGGTTTAGGCTATGGAAAAGTGGATGGAGATTGAGGTAAATGAATGAAGAGTGACTGAATCCCGTAGCCAAGCTCAGATCCTTTTGGAGGCCTATTTTTCACTAAGAGAGATCCTCATGGTGGTCTAGGAAAATGATCTCATGAACATAAATTTTAGGAAAGAATTTGGGATGCATAAGAGAAGGTGAGGAAGTCCAAGATGGAGGTTGTGAAGGTTCCCTTACCTATAGATCCAAAAAACCCTGCAATCATCACATGCATGTACCCATTTTTCATTGACAAAATGAAACAACTAATAGTGGAAAAGTTGAGTTGAATTTAAATGCTATCTAATATATGCCAAAAATTCTATTCTGATCAATAAATCAACTCCTAATATACAACAAGCACATGCAAATAAGGTAGCCAACATCAATATTCTTCCAAGAAATCATAAACATAATATTTTTTGGACTGTGGTTGTAAATCCTTCTATTCATGTTCTCATGAGAGAGATGAGGTAAAGGTTGCAATCACAAATTTTTGATGGATTATTCTCTAATTAAATGCAAGAAACTAATAAGCACTCTGAACTAAAAACATATACAAATACACAAGAGGGACCTAAGCCATTGGGGTTAGGCCCAAACCCAAAAGCCTCAGCCCTCCGAAACTAATTCATTAATGAACCAATGAGCAAATTCTCATTATCATTGCATCAATTTATAATACATCATACAATAGTAAAAAATCATAGTGCCAAGTACTTGAGCTCAATATCTACATAGATGAAACAAAACTCGAATCCTAATGAGTTTTTTTACATGTTTATTTTTACAAGATGGTAGCTACTAGAAACTCCCTATAAAATAGGAATATTTGTCTCCCACAACTCAAGAATGGTCGATCGTTTTCCTTATTAACTGCACTTGCTTGTATTCTAATGACCTCGTCTTGCTTGGCTACTAATGACCTCGAGTTGATGAGAGAGGGTGTTGTGATCTTGTTCTGGTTGAAGGAGTTAAAGAGGTGGACAACCCCCCTAGAATCTCTCCTTGTTGTCTACTCTAGGCCCATATATACAAATCATCTAAAAAATGCTCCTTTTCCTGCAATTAAACCATATTAGGCCACATGACAAAGAAAACATCTTTGACCCTTATACGTAAGCATAATATCACAAAAAATGTAAATAAATGTGAGAAAGAGATAGTTCTAAAGTTGGAGGATGGCATCATGAACCTTATAATATACCTATTGATGATCCTCATCACCTTTCTCATATCCCACTCTTAGGGTAAAGGCTTACAAGTATCCATCTCATATGAATTACAGATACTATCAAGGGCAGTGGAGTTGGTTTATAATGAAATGATGACCCTACATCAAGGCATGGCCCCATTCCATAACATGCACAAAGAATCAAAAGAAAGGGGAATGGTGATCAAAGTAGCCTTAGCAATAGTTGAACATATATGTGAATGCTCTAATAAATACATCGATGCACCTAAAGAACTTCCATGGAAGGATTCAATCACAACCAAAAATGAAAAAGTGGTGATGCACATCAAGGTGCAATCACACGATAAATTGAATAGAGATATGGACAAGGTGACAACATCATACCAGCACTTACTTATCCCACTAGTCTACTCTCTTGTCGAATTGCATAAAGTTCCTTCTATTTATACATTGGGTGAAACAATACTAGAGGAGGAAGTAAAATAATAGATTCAATCGTTCTTAGAGCCCATCAAACAAGTCAATGCAAGGGATGAATTGGAAGTTATAAACAATATGGTTACTTAGTATGATGTTAAGTCGGCGAGGCTATATATTATGCTTTTGACTCTGTCAAACTAGATATAGGGAAGAATCCCACCCTGGTATCATTTGTGCTTGAGTGCCTACAAAGATATAGGGATAAGCTACAACACTGGATTCTGACTCTTGCGAGAGACTACAAGTTATCGCTAACATATTTGGTTTGAGAATTGCAACATGATGTCCAAGAACTTTCTATTACTAGATTACTTGATTAATATTACTTATTTTATTAGTATTGATGTGAACTATATTTTGTTGAGACTACATTAGCTCATAGAATATAAAAGGTATAGTGGACTATGAAAAGTCATTGAGGGTATGTGAAAAGTCGTGGAAGGTAAAAGGTCACCTTATCTTATATAAATATACCCTCATGGCTCAATGTAAGGGACTATTAGTTTGGCATTTGACTGTTGTATAATTTTTCAGAGCTAATAGACCTTTGGTGAATGCGCGTGTTGATTTTGCACCTCCACATATGGATTTCATGGCCATTTCATGTGATATTGTTATGAGTATTTCATCTTCTCAAGATCTTTGAGTCTTAATGGGAAATTCTCTCATGTGTCATCAATTATTGTAGGATTTGTATTACGGTGATCACATGGTATGTATTGTGTTTATTTTATGCTTATGTCCGTGAAGTTCCATCAAATCCCATGTCTTATTTCCTTTTAAGTAATCCATTTCCTCTTTCATTGCTACTTTCCATTTATTACTATCAAATACTTTCATTGCTTCCTTTTCTTCCTAACAACAACTAGATTCTCCATCATTAGAAATTAAAGCAATAAATGTAGCAACATTTTCATACCTTTTATGAAAAGATATAATCTTTGTAGAACTTTGTAGGAGTTTTTCAGTATTTCCTCAGTTTCTTAAGAAATTTTTGCATCCTCATATGATTTTGTGGGAATTTCTTCATGAGCATCTTGATGATCCTCCTCCCTTGAGGATGATTGAGTTCACAATTGAACTCATTGAACATATGGTACTTTTTCTTGTTACATTTTACTATCTACATATGATTTTATGAGTGATGATTAATAAAATATGGCATCTTTGTTAATGATGATATTGTTGGTAGTAGGATCCCACAATCTATATCCCTTAACTCTATCACCATATCCAACAACGATTGGTCTTTTTGATTTTGGATCTAACTTAGAACGTTGATTCTTTGGAATAGGAGGATAGACATCACAACCAAAACTTTAAGATTTATAATCACAAGGTTGACTTGTCCATGCCTCATCAAGAATCTTACAATTAATTATATTTGATGGTGATCGATTTACCAGATAGTATGTTGTAAGAACTGCTTCTTCCCACAATTCCTGCTACAACTTGGAATTACAAAGGATACTCCTTTCTCTCTCTATAAAATTCATATTCATGCATTCAACAACACCATTTTACTGAGGAGTATAAACCATGGCTTTATGTCTTTCAATCCCAACTTCCTTGAATAATTTTTTAATTCCTTTGAAGTAAACTCAGTTCCATTGTTAGTTCTCAAATATTTAATTCACCTTCTGTTTCTCTTTTCAACCAAATATCTACACTTATTAAGATAATAAAATACATCATCTTTTATTTTCAGCAAATAGGTCCACACCTTTTTAGAGTAATCATTTATAAATGTTACAAAATATGAAGATCCACCAAAAGAGACTATAGGAGATGGTCCCCAAAGATCTGAATGGATGTAATCAAGGAAACCATTACTAACATGTTTTCCAATTTTAAATTTATGTCTATATTACTTTCCATAAATACAATGCTCACAAAAATTCAAATTCATAGATTCCAAGCCTCGAAACAACTTACGATCAACCAATACTTTCAGCCCTTTCTCACTCTTATGACCCAAGTGTTGATGCCATAAACGAGAAAAGTCACTTGCACCTTCACATGCTACTGTTGCATAACCTATTTTTGTCCTTCCTTCAAAATTACAAAGGTTCCCAACTTTTTAGCCTTCATGACTACTAAGATGCCTTTTGACACCTTCATAACTCCACTGTGAAACTATAAATTTATAACCGGCAAAGTCTAGCACTCTAAAGATATTAAGTTATTTCTAAGCTAAGACACATGCCTCACCTTTGTTAACATTCTAAGAGTACCATCATACATTTTAATCATGATACTACAAATCCCAACATTTTTGCATGTAACATCATTACCCATGAAAACCACACTGTCATCAATAGATTGGTATGAAGAGAACCAATTCCTATGAAGACACATATGATGGGAAGCACCATAATCTAGCGACTAATTATGATGATGTTGAGAAATAGTATAATACCTCATCAACAATACCTACATTTGTTTAAACCAAATTAACTTCCTTTATAGAGTCCTTTTTATCAACTTGTTCCTTTCGTTTCCAACAATCCTTCTAAAGATCACTTGATTTGTTACAATTCCAACACTTTAACTTACTCTTCTCCCCTCTTGACTTTGATCTTGATGGGTGCCTCAAATTCTGATATTTTTCATTTGATCAACCTCTTGCCACCATTTCTTCTAATGTTGAAGTTTCAAGGCTAGATTTCCACCGAGTTTCTTCAAATAACAAACCTCCCACAACAACATCAAAATCAATGGTATTGGTAGAACTAAAATTGATAGAGGTTACAAAATGATCCCAAGACTCACGCAGATAACAAAACAATGTAATTGCCTTGTCTACTCCTTTGAGATTTACATCTATACTAGACAATTGAGATAAAAGAGTATTGAAAGAATTCAAATCATCAGAGATCTTTGTACCTTCCTTCATCTAAAAACTATATAACTATTGCTTCAAATAAATTTTGTTTGTCAAGTAAAAAACTTGGTCCATAAACCTGTTGTTGTTTACTCTCCAATAATGTCAATCAACACATCATCCACCAATCACAATTAATAACACTAAGAGCTCTTACATCCATGTCCTCCGAGTCTTCTTCATCTATGTCCACGGGTTTCTTTGCCCTACCCAACAAGGCCTTTTCTACTACTTGTTGCACAAGCATCACGGGGGCTTCACTCAATGAACCTCTGACATATCATGTGTGATCATGGCATATTACACAACACCCTTAATTTGAGTACATATTGGAAAATACCTCTAAAAATCATATTATTTAACCCCCTACCAATATAAAACCAATATTTCTTTCCAACTTAAAAAACCCCTACTTTCACTAGATATTATAGGTATCCATTTTTTCATTAACCTTTTTTATACCCCTTTATATTTTTTCATTAAATTTGAGCTAAATTCTTTATAAATGTCAATATAAAAACCCTTTACCCCCTATATATCCCCCAATATATTATGTCATTTTTTCCTCATTATATATCCCCGAATATGAACCCACATGCTATGGTATTGCTCCTGCAGTGAATCCCACGTGACAAGCATATCCTACATCTTAACCTTCCATAGCTCAAAGTTATTACTCCCATTGAACTTTTCAATTTCAAATTTCTCACTCTGCATCTTTTCCATTAACACAAACTTTTCCGAAAAGCTATGATACCGCTTGTTGAGTTGAGCAGCGAAAACCCTCTTTGTGTGGGAAACATCCATGTGGTAGTGATAATTTGTATTTATATTATTCTAGGGATATTTACAACAACCAATTCACAATAATACATTATCCAACCATTCTACACACTCTCCATTAGTTTATGTGTTCTTATTGTTCTTAATCCATGTACAAATTTTATTATTTTTTACATAAAACAAAAATGTTCATTTTAGAAAAAAACAACTAGAACCATAGGAATCAATTTTAGCTATTATCTTATGAATATAGGGAAATAGTTGGAAACTCTTAACACTTTTTTTTCAAAAGTGGTAAAACCTATCATAACTCAGTTGTCAAACCAATAGTGAGAACACCCATCTCTGGTGACTATTCGTGAATGCAGGTCTGGTTGCTATCCGTGAATGCAAGTTGACTCATCATGGTTATTCAAGGAAAACCACTCCACCTCGAATAACCGGTTGGTGGTCCGTAAGGGGAATACTTTCACTCCTACTAAATGCCTCTGCGTCTTGGGCCCTTGGTATGAGGAAAGAAAACTCTTAATGTGATCTTATAATCACCCTATGAGTGATCTCAGTTAGAGAATTATTAAATGAAAGTATTATAGACTCATGTGCTGGTGTGTGTCTATGCTATTTAGGCAACGGATCGATTAGATTGCAAATGCAAAGACACTTGGAATGGAAAATAGTAGAGAAATATAGTAAGAAAATAAAAGAACATAAGAAATTAATAAGGAGTTCACCTTATCCTCCAGGGCTACATATCCGGTCTAGCTCTTAGTGGTGGCCTTATTTTATTCTGTCTTAAGTAGAGAATTACAATGCAAGAGCTCAATATGAGTTTCCTGAAACAGATTTGCTCGGCAGGGTGGTTCTTGGATTCCCCAAGCCACTAGAGGACACTGACTCTTTTCCTTACCAACTCTTTGACCTCTTTGGTCTGACAGATCCTCTCAGGGATGGCTTGAATCTCTCAAGCTCTCTGGTGCTCAACGCTGCCTTCGGTCAACTCAACCCTCTATCTTCTTTTTGCTCTTGCTTCATTGTTTCTTCTCTTCCCTTTCTTCCTCTTCTTCTTCTTGGTTTTTCTCTCTGTGACCTCTCTGTCTCTTGTTCTATTCTCTGTTCATGGCTTTAAAGCCATCCGAGCCCATGGTTGTTCGATTCCCCTTCCACTTCTGTCAGATCATTTGTTGCTACTCGCCTGGAGTCCCCTATTTCGGCGTCATCATCAGGCTCACAGGGAGTGGCCACTTGTCCTCCTATGCACGGCGCTAGCTTCACCTCGTCGGTTCGTTTTCTTTAGTTATGTCGTGGAATGAGTCTTCCGCCACCTTGGTGGTCAAAGCAAACCTCAAAATCTTCTAAATCACAGCTTAATCCCTTGTTAAATCCAGTCTTCTCATCGGGTGCGATCTCATCCGTTAGATCTGGATCCCCCAAATCCGACGTCATCTGTTCATTTCATGTGGTTGACTTGCTCGACCGTTAGCATGCGATGAGCAGCGGTTTCCTATGTCCTTCACTTGCCACGCATTGGTTGCTGAGTGGAATTGCTCCGTTTCAGCCAATTTCGCTTACCGCCCAATGGTGCTCCTGATCAATACCGTCGATTTTTGGAGCATGGGTCCCTCCTTAGCCTTCAGCCATTTTCGCCATAGTTTTCCCGACTCTCATGCGATTGAGTGTTCGGGACTCCCTCCTTCTCAAGGGATTTTGCCCAGCGATGCACAAACTGCCTTTGTTTCCCGATCTGGGCTCCCCAGGGGCTAGTTTCGCCTCCTACGCAGTCTCCATGGGCCCCGGTTAGCGCGATTTGACAGAGGTCCTCATCGCTCCATGCTGGCTGCTTAATCGCCACTCTTTTAGAGGTGTTTCTGATTGTGACTCTTAGTTCTTTGAAGTTTATCCCAACCTGATACAATTATGGCTCTTTTGATTATTATTCTTCATGGATCCAATCCAGATCATGGCCTTCCCACTGAAAAGCTTTTGGACCACCAAAAGTTGGTTTTCAAGCATCGACTAAGTGAGGGTATTGTTTTCTCACTTGTCCAATCTCAATCCACTTTGCACTGCTCGGCTTTGAACCTTTAAGTCCAATTGTAAGGTACTCAGTATCTCCTTTGCGCATTGTCCTCACCTTCATGTCCAAGACTATGTCTTCCTGCAATTCATTCAGATATTTAGGTAGCAGGTCATCAATAAAATGTAATTGACTCTGCTCTTCAGGATCCTCAATCATTGAAGGTTGAAACAATCTCAAGCAATATGCATTTACAACTGAGTAGATGTGCATGTAAGCTGGTAGATCAAGGTGAAAATCATTTTCACCAATCTTCTCAAGTATCCTAAAAGGTCCATACCTGATAGGCTTTAGCTTCTTACCTTCACCTTGCATCCCGTCCTTCCTGATATATAGCTAGACCTGGTCGCCAACTTGAAAACTATGCTCCATCTGATGCTTGTCATTCCTTGCCTTGTACTTGGCTTGGCTCTTTTCCAGGTACTCCTGTACTACCTGGTGGATCTCCTAAATCTACTCAATGAACCTAGTTTCCTTGTCCACATCACTGTGTCCATCAACCGAGGTATCTTTACCGAAGACAAAATCCAAGGGAGACCTTGGTGTGAAACCAAAACAAGTCTCAAAAGGAGATCTCCGTGTAGAAGAATGTTTTGCTTTATTGTAAGCACGGTGCACATAACACAAGTGTTCATCCCAAATCTTAGGATGTTTTCTGCAATATCCTCTGAGTAACTGGATCACTGTCATGTTAACTACTTCTGTCTGGCCATCAGTTTGTGGATGAAAAGTTGTGCTTTTCTTTAATTTGGTGTCCATCAGTTCCCACAGACTCGACCAAAACTTCCCCACAAATCGAGTGTCTCGGTTTGAAACAATAGAAGTGGGTAATCCAAAATGAACCCATACATGTTCAAAGAACAATTTTGTAGTTTGTTCAGTTGTAATCTGTTTATTACAAGGTATCAAAATGCACATTTTGTTGAACCTATCCACAACCACATATAGATAATCATGACCTTTTCTAGACATAGGCAGTCCCCCAACAAAATCCATGGAAACACTTTCCCAAGGGTGAGAAGGAACTGGTAATGGAGTGTACAAGCCTAGTTTTCTATTGTTGGGCTTGCTTTTAGCACACATAGTACACCCTCTTACATATCTAGAAATTGTCTCATTCATTTTTTGCCAATAGCAAAATCTTTGCAGTTGTGCAACTGTTTTACTTACCCCAAAGTGACCTGATATCAGAGAAGTATGTGCTTCTCTAATTATTTTTACTCTCTCAGTTTGTGGAATGCATAGTTTCCCACAATGATATAAGAGTCGGTCCTTCACATGATAATCCAATTCTTCTACTCTTTTGCCTTGACTCAAAGTTGCATATACATCTTTAAAGTCTATATCTTGAGCATATTTTTCAATGTAGCTTTCATGTAGCACAAAATTATGCTTAAGTATAGTAGATGCATTTATAATGGGTCTAGATAACATGTTTGCAACTTTGTTATGTATGCCCTTTTTATATCTAATGACTAAATGAAACTGTTGTAGAAAACCCATCCACCTGTAATGTCTTGATTGCTGCAACTTAGTTTGGGAGTGTAGATATTGAAGTGGTTGATGATCAATATGTATTATTGTCTCTTTTCCCATTAATTAATGTTTCCACTTTTTCACACTCTGAACTAATGCATACAATTCTTTATCATATGTAGGATAGTTAACTACTGCAGGATTAAAAGTCTCAGAATGATAACATATGGGTTTAACGTGCTATGCCAACATTGATCCCATGGCATAGTCACTCGCATCTGTTTGGATCTGAAATGGTCTTTGTAAATCAGGCAGTGCTAGTACAAGGGTTGTACTAATCTTTTCTTTTAAGGTGTCGAAGGCTTTCTGATGTTTGCCTCCCCTCTGAAACACCTTGTTAAATCCTGTCAAAGCATGTAAGGGAGCTACAATTGAGGAAAAGTTGGAAATGAACTTCCTCCAATATTGTGCTGCTCCTAAGAAGCTTCTTACTTCTATAGCAGACCTAGGTTTAGGCCAGTTTATAATGACTACCACTTTAGAGGGATCTATTTTCAATTCACCACCCCCTACTATATGACCCAAATAATTTAGAGATGTTTTGCCAAATTCACATTTTGAGAGTTTAACATGAAGTTTTTCTCTTTTCAAAACATTTAATGTCTACTTAACATGCTTTAAGTGTTCTTCCCACGTTTTGCTAAAAATCAGAATGTCATCCAGATACACAATAAAAAAATCATCAAGAAAAGGTCTGAGTACATCATTCATTAATCTCATGAAAGTAGCAGGAGCATTAGTTAAGCCAAAAGGCATAACCAGCCACTCATACAATCCTTGCTTTGTTTTGAAAGCAGTCTTCCATGCATCTTGTTCTATAACTCTGACCTAATGGTATCCAAGTTGTGTAGGTCCAGCTTGGTGAAATAAACAACTTCCTTCAATTGATCTAAAAGATCATCTATGCGAGGAAGGGGATAATGATTTTTGATGGTTATCTTGTTCAGTGCTCGATAGTCAATGCACATTCTCCATGAGCCATATTTCTTTCTCACCAAAACGATTGGTGACCCACATGGTGATGTGCTAGGCCTGATGAACCCCTTTTCGAGCAACTCCTGCACCTACCCTTTTCGAGCAACTCCTGCACCTACTTCTTGATTTCAACATTATCTAAAGTAGACAACCTATACATCCCAATGTTAGGCAATGGAGCATCTTGCTGAAAAATAATATCATGCACTATTTCCTTTTTGGGTGGTAGACCTTTAGGTTCTTGAAACAAGACATCATACTCTGAAACAACCTTTTCTATATCAGCTTTCTGTTTAGCATTACAACCCTCAAATATATTGGTTTTGTTAGGTTTCTTTTCTTTTACAACCATCAGTAAGAATTGTTTGCATGAATTTATCATTCTTTTCATCTACCCTGAGTTTATGAGAGTATAATTATTCTTGAGCTTATGAGCTCTTATAAAGTATTCGATTCCATCTTTAACAAGTAGATACTTGTTCTCAGCTCTATAGAAAATAGCTTTTCTATCATACAAGTAAGGACTTCCTAAAACAATTCCACATATATCCAAAGGAATTATATCTAGCTCAACCTCATCTACAAATGCTAACCCAAAAGAAAACTTGAGTTTGCACTGTCTAGTCACTTGTAGTTGTGCTTTATCATTCAACCATCCTAATGAGTATGTTTTCTTGTGAGGTGTAGTTGCTAATCCCAATTTATTTACAATTGCTTCAAAAATCAAATTTACTTGTGAGCCACTATCAAACAAAGTATCAATCTTTTGATATTTGGAAACAACTCAAATATGGAAAAGCTCATTCATTTTTCTCTCATACTCTTCATCAATAATAGATTGTGAAAAATCACTAGTAGATGTTTCATAATTCTTACCTTTTATACCAGTGGTTGCAATGGTTGTTTCATCTCTCGAGTCTGACCCCAAATCTTTCTGAATAGTTGCAGCAGTCTTCTTCTTCTTGCCCTCGAACTTCTTAGGTCTCATCTCTGGATGCAAAACCCAACAATGCTCATCATCATGCCCATCCTTTTTACAATGAGTGCATGAAACTTTGCTTTTCTGTGAAATTTTAACCTTCCTTGCTTTCCACTTCTGCTTTCTTTTCTCCTTACCCTTGCTTGCAGTGGGTTGGGATGGTCCCCCAACTTCTGAATTTCCATTCTTTCCTCTAGCTTCTAGATGAGTAGCTTGTACAGATACCTCATCTATACTAGTGGGATTAAACATGAGGATGGTATGCATCATGTAGCTGTGTAGACCACCAATGTACTTCAAAAGAGTCTCTCGTGAGTCTAATGAAATTCCTAGAATCAATGCTCTCTTTCTAAAGTCTTGAGTGTACCCTTGCACACTTTTCCCTTTTAATTGTCGAAGAGTTTGCCAACTCATCATGGCTTGTTGCATGTAGGCCAATGGATAGAATTACTTCTTGATTGCAAAAACAAATTCACTCCAGACAGAGATAGTCTTCCCATGTCTTTTCATGTCAACTTGGGTTCTGCCTTCCCACCAAACCAAGGCAGTGCCTCCTAGGAGTAGGCTTGCCAGCTGAATCTTGCTCTTGTCTGAGTCGATGTTCTGTACTCTGCAATAAACATCAATTTGTCTAATCTAATTGTCCAACTTTTTAGCATTTATCTCTCCATCATAAATAGACAAATCAAACTTAACATCCATTTTGATCAAACATGCTTTCTTATTATGCACAAGGCTATTAGGAGGTGTGAGAAAGTTTTCCTCTTTCCCTTTTCCCTTTGAGTGGTCATGGGAATGAGACTCATCTTCTTCTTTATCAGGACTCACATAAATGTGATTCAATAAGAATTCACTTTTATCAGGACTAAGTGAGAGGTTCATTTCAAAGCATTTTCTCGGGACTTTACCCAGATTAGAGAGAGCCTCTAGGAAGTTTTACACATAGGGAGTGAAATCTCCACAGAGTCATGGATAAGCTCAAAAAAGATGGTAAGAACTACCCTTTCAAAAGTGCCAAGGGCATTGCATAAGCTGAATGGGAGGACACTATAAGAAAAGGTACCCCATGGACATGTGAATGTAATCTTATATTGATCCTTAGGGATTATCTGGTTCTGATTATAACCATTGAATCCATCCAAGAAAGAGAATAAATTCTTCCCTACAAGACCATATAAAAATTGATGGATGAAAGGTAAAGGGAAATGGTCTTTCTTTGTGGCCTTGTTCAATTCTTTTTAATCCATACAAATCCTCCACTTCCCTCTCTTCTTTGGGAATAAGACTAGATGGGACACCCACTCATTATTTGAGATGGGGTATATGAACCCTGCATCCAACAACTTTTGTAAATCTTCCTTTGCCATGTCCTTGAGGGTTGGTTTGATTCTCCTCTAAGGTTGGCATACAGGCGTTCATCCCTTCTTGATGTATATGTGATTAGTACAAACCGAGGGATGCACCCCCTTCATTTATTTATAGTTCCAATTAAAGGAATCTATGTGCTCCCTCAACATATTTCATAATTTATATGCTTGGTTACTCGAGAGGGAGGGGCTAATCTTCAAGGTTCTATATTAGCCAAAGTCTACAAATTTGACATGGGCGGGACTTGGGTCAACTGAACATAATTAAATCCAAAGAGTACTTTGAGATTCGTTCACTACCTCACGAAGAGGTATGGTATTTTGGGGTTGGCTATAAAGGATCTCATTAATGAGGTCATCTTCATCGGGTTTCCACCCTCCTATAACAAGATATAGGGTACATATTGGGTAGGATGTTGTATGATACACTTCATCTTCCTCCCCTTCTAGACGCAAGGGTAAGTGATGATCAATTTATGGCTGAGCAGGAGGATACAATACCTATCGTTTAGACAAATGTCCATGCTTAATGGTCATGTTCCCAGACCAGTAACTATTGTAAGCATAAAAAGTGGCTAACCATGGCCTTCCCAAGATGAGAGGATAGGAATTGACCTTGTTTTTGGGCTGGAGAACTAAGAATTCAGTAGGATACCCCCAAGAGTCAGTGGAGACCATGACATCCGCAACAACTCCCTCAGGAGCTACTGTATATCTATTTGCAAGTTTTAGCACTACAGTGGTGTTTCCTAAAGCTACTTGAAGGTTTAGCTTTATCATGGTTTCTTTAGACATCACATTGATGGTAGCCCCAAGACCAATGATGCCATCAATGTGCACATCTACTACTCGACTTCCAGGGTTTAAATATTTTGGACAAATCACTCTCCCCAACGTCAAATCAAATAATTGACCAATAACATTGATGCTAGGGGTGTCTCTTTTTCTTCTCCTAAGGTGTTTGAATCATTTCTCCTTGAAAATCTTATTATATATGGGAGCATCCTTAATAGCCTAGAGAAGGGGTATCTTACCACACAGATTCTTCAATTCTCCCAGAAGTTCAATCTCTTCTAGGGTGTGTTATCTAGGGTGGATAAATCTCTTAGGAAAAGGAGGTGGACTTACTTGAGGTGTACTCTCTCCCTTTTCCTCTTCAATTTCCTCAAGTGGAGATGGTGGATAGTTATCTGGAAGCACTCTTCGAGACCTAAGGTTGATCTCTTGGATCTCCATAGCATAGGCATGGTAGGATGTCTCTCCAATGTAGACTTGTTGTGCTTGCTTTTTTTCAGATTGGGTTGAGAGGGAACCTAAGGTGCTTGGGTGGAGCAGGATGAGTGATTTTTGGTTGAGGATGAGGTGGAGGCAGTAAAGTAGGAGGTTGGCTAAGTTGATGCCTCCACCATTATGATGTGTTATTCCATTGAGAAGCTTGGAGAGCATATGGATGAAATCGTTGATTGACAGGTGGAGGAGGGTATTGAGGAACATAAGGCCAAGAAGGAGGTGTGGACCAACATGGATGAGTGGAAGAGTATCAGGGTGGAAAGGTGGCATTTTGGTTGGGACCTTAATAAGGGTAAGATATGCCTTATATGCCCTATTGGTATGGATGAAGTCCTTGAGGCCTCCTTTGATTTATAAAGAAGAGCTGCTCAACCCCACCTTTTGCCCCTTGGTATACAACTTTTAACCCATGAAAAGAAGGAAATTTATTTGTGGCATGGCTTTCCTCACAAACTGAGTAGACCTCTATGACATTTAACGAGAATTCATTGCTGGGGTTCCTTCTAGTTCATTTAGGGAAAAAAATAACTAGGGCTCTCTCTTCCTCCTCTTGTTTCCTCTTGATCTTCATGGTATCCATTTGCAAGGAAAAGGTATGCAACTTTTCACTTTTAAATTTCTCCAACATGTTTCCAATCTCATTCTTGATGGATGTTGTAGAAGGAGAGGAATTGGCGAGGCCTTAACTAGCCCTACCCTTCTTTCTAGTATCCCTATATTGATTATTGAACACAATTTTAATGTCATCATAGGATAACTGATAGATATCTCCCCGAGACAACTTGTTGAGGCTCTCTAACATGTCTTCCCCGATCCCTCGAAGAAGAACTAGTTTGAGTGATTCAGGATCAAGGGTGCATCTAGGCCTCCTATAAGTGAGTTGAAATATCTCCTCATAGTCTTCTAGGGATTCGTCAAGTCGAAGAGTCATTCTAAACTTCCTTAATTTATTTGGACCTACAGTAGTACTTGTAATTGTCATTAAAGTCTTGTTGCATTTGAGGCCTTGTAGTGATGTTACCCCTAGGTATACCCATAAACCAGGGCAAGGATTCATCCTTAAGGGTAGATGGGAATAACTTCAGCTTTTGGGGATGAGATGCATATTCGTAGGTCCTACAGACAACAAAAAACTCAAACATGAAGGTATTAGGATCACTCCTTGGTTAAGCCATGGAAGTGTGGAAGGACAGTAGGGATTATATTCATCATTCTAGCCTCTCCATTAGTCTCTCTGATAGGGAAAACCTCATTGTTCTTGTTTTCAGCCATAGGTTGGGTAGGTGAAGTGGGTTCTTCTTCTTCCCCAATAGTTTCTTCAAATATTTCAGGTTGCTTACCTAGAGGGTATTCTAACTCCCCTGTAGTCAGAGAGGCAAGCTGACAATCACTGAAGAAGAGTTAAGGTTGACTGTTTGAGGGTGTGGGGGTGTTTGGCATAAATTTTCCTTGAGTAACTCTACTCCTACGAGGCATGAGAGAACATTTTTATCTTTTTATTTTATGTTACTTTTTAAAATTTGTATGCAAAATAGAAAACAATTCCTAAGCAAAAATAGAATCTACCTAAACACCTCCCTGATAATGGCACCAAAAAGTGGTGAGCCTTGGTAGTGCACCAAGAGCGCTGCAACTCCCAAGGGCCCCTCAACTCTATTTATCAACCTGAGGTTCATACAAACTTCAAGGTGACAGTGCTACATGCATAGTAGATGGGATTCCACTCATGCCACCCTCAACTAGGACATTTGATCAATAGTGCTCCAACACCATTCCCCCTATTGTATTAGAATGAAAACTAGCTAATGAAGTTGAAATATAGAAGCTACCTCTAAATATGGAAAGGGAAATGCTATTAAATTCAACTTGCAAATTCTATTGAATAAATTCATGAAAAGACAAGAGTTGCACTACTTGTGGAAAGGAAACTACAATATCTTGCAATCAATCATCAAGGTATCAAATGTACTTGCATACAAGAAGCTAACCTACCAACTCATAACTCAAGATTCTATGTATCATTTATCTAGCTCACACTTTCATATCAATCAATGTTCTATTTCTACCAAATATGTGATAAGGGAAGTAATGTTATTCTCTTTTGCAGTAACGGAAAAGGAGGGTTTGGAGAGGCCTAGGAGTTCCCCTTAATCATGGAGTTATAGCTAGGGGTCAACATATTTCTACACTAAGTCCAAATTGTAGAAACGGTAAAAACTCATGAAGAAAAAAGTTGCTATAGGTGTGCTATTGGAGGCTACTACAGGTGCCCTGTATTGCTACAGGAAGGGCTGTGATGCTACACAAAGGTTTCCGAGAAGGATTAGGAGGTGGAAATGATAGATTCAGGGTATTTAAAGGTGTATGGAGATTGAGGTAAATGAATGAAGGGTGACCAAATCCCCTAGCCAAGCTCAGAGACTTTTGGAGTCTTATTTTTCACTAAGAGATATGCTCATGGTGGTCTAGGAAAATGATCTCATGAACATAAGTTTTAGGAAAAAAAAATGGGATTCATAAGGTAAGGTGAAGAAGTCCAAGATGGAGGTGGTGAAGGTTCCCTTGCTTACAGATCCAAAACACCCTGAAATCATCACTTTCATGTACCCATTTATCATTGACAAAATGAAACAACTAATAGTAGAAAAGATGAGTTGAACTTAAATGCTATCTAATCTATGCCGAAAATTCTGATCTTCTCAATAAATCAACTCCTAAGATACAAAAAGCACATGAAAAAAAGGTAACCAACATCAATCTTCTTCCAAGAAATCATAAATATAATATTTTTGGACTTTGGTTGTAAATCCTTATATTCATGATCTCATGAGAGAGATGAGGTAAAGGTTGCAATCACAAATTTTTGATGGATTATTATCTAATTAAATGCAAGAAACTAACAATCACTCCGAACTCGAAGGAGATACAAATACACAAGAGGTACCGAAGCCACTAGGGTTAGGCCCAAACCCAAGAGCCTCAGCCGTCTGGAACTAATTTAGTAATGAACCAATAATCAACTTCTCATAATCATTGGATCGATGTCTAATACATCACATAATAGTCAAAAACGTAGTGCCAAGTACTTGAGCTCAATAGTTACCTAGTTGAAAACAAAACTAGAATCCTAATGAGTTCTTTTACATGTTTATCTTTACAATAGGGTAGCTACTAGAAACTCCCTAGAAAATAGGAACATTTGTTTCCCACAAATCGAGAATGGTGGATCTTGTTCCTCATTAACTAGACTTTCTTGAATTCCGATGACCTTGTCTTGCTTGGCTACCAATGACATCGAGTTTATGAGAGAGGGTGTTGTGATCTTTGTCTAATTGAAGGAGTTAAACACGTGGAGAACCCCCTAGAATCTCTCACTTTTGTCTACTTCGAGCTCCTGCATAGAAATCATCTAAAAAATGCTCCATTTCCTACAATTAAACCATATTAGGCCACATGACATAGAAAACAACTTTGAACCTTCTACCTAAGCATAATATAACAAAAATTATAAATAAATGTGAGAAAGAGATAGTCCTAAGGGTAGAGGATGTCATCATAAACTTTATAATATACTAATTGATGATCCTCATCAGCTTGCTCATATCCCACTCTTAGGGTAAAGGCTTACGAGCATCCATTTCATATGAATTATAGATACTATCAAGGGTAATGGACTTGGTTTATAACGAAATTATTACCCTACATCAAGGCATGGACCCATTCCATAACATGCACAAAGAATCAAAAGAAAGGGGAATGATGATCAAAGTATCCTTAGCAACAATTGAACATATATGTGAATTCTCTGATCAATACATCGATGCACCTGAAGAAATTCCACGGAAGGATTCAATCACAACCGAAAATGAAAAAGTGGTCATGCACATCAAGGTGCAATCAGACGATAAATTGGATAGAGATATGGACAAGGTGACAACATCATACCAACACTTACTTATCCCACTATAGTTTCTTGTCAAATTTCATAAAATTCCTTCTATTTGTAGATTGGGTGAAACAAGAATAAAGGAGGAAGTAAAAAAATAGATTCAACCATTCTTAGAGCCCATCAAAAAAGTTATTGCAAGGGATGAATTAGAAGTGATAAAGAATATGGTTACTTAGTATGTGGTTGAGTCACTGAGGTTATATGTTATGCTTCTGACCCTATCAAATGAGATATATGGAAGAAGCCCACCCTGGTATCATATGTGCTTGAGTGCCTACAAAGACATGGGGACAAGCTACAATACTATATTCTGACTCTTTCCAGAGACTACAAGTTATGGCTGACATATTTGGTTCGAGAATTACAACATGATGTTTTTGACCTTTCTATTACTAGATTACTTGATTAGTATTACTTATTTTATTAATATTGATGTGAATTATATTTTTTTGAGAATACATTAGCTCATAGAATAGAAAAGGTATTGTGGACTATGAAAAGTCATTGGGGTATGTGAAAAGTCGCAGAAGGTAAAATGTCACCTTAATATCTTATATAAATATACCCTCATGGCTCAATGTAAAGGATTTTTAGTTTGGGATTGTACTGATGTATACTGTTTGAGAGCTAATAGACCTTTGGTGAATGCAAGTGTTGATTTTTAACCTCCACATAAGGATTTCATGGAAATTTCATGTGATAATGTTATGAGTATTTCATCTTTAGAAGATATTTGAGCCTTAGTATGCAATTCCCTCATGTGTCATCAATCATTGTAGGATTTCTATTGCAGTGATTAGATGGTAGGTATTGTGTTTATTTTATGCTTATGTCTGTGAAGTTCCATCAAATCCCATGTCTTATTTCTTTTTAGGGAATCCATTTCCTCTTTCATTGCTACTTTCCATTTATTACTATCAAATACTTTCATTGCTTCTTGGGAACAACTAGATTCTCCATCATTAGAAATTAAAGCAATATATGTAGCAAAATTGTCATACCTTTTATCAAAAGATATGATTTGTGTAGATATCTATATGAGTTTTTGCGGTATTTCCTCGATTTCTTAAGAATTTTTTGCATCCTCATGTGCTTCTACAAGAAATTCTTCATGAGCATATTCATGATCCTCCTCCTTTAAGGATGATTGAGTTTACAATTGAACTCATTAAACCTATGGTACTTTTTACTAATACATTTCACAATCTACATCTAATTTTATGAGTGATGATTAATCAAATATGACATCTTTGTTAATGATGATATTGTTTGTAGTAGGATCCCACAATCTATATCCCTTAACTCCATCACCATATCCAACGGCAATTTGTCTTTTTTATTTTGGATCTAACTTAGAACGTTGATTCTTTGGAATAGGAGCATAGAAATCATAACCAAAACTTTAAGATTGATAATCACAAGGTTGAATTGTTGATACCTTATCCAGAATCTTACAATTAATTGTATTTGATGGTGACCGATTTACTAGATAGTATGTTGTAATAACTGCTTCTTCCCAAAATTCCTACTGTAACTTAGAATTACTGAGGATGCTCCTTGCTCTCTCTATAAGATTCATATTCATGCGTTCAACAAAACCATTTTGCTGAAGAGTATAAACCTTGGTTTTATGTCTTTCGATCCCAACTTCCTTGAATATTTTTTTAATTCCTTTGAATTAAACTCGGTTCCATTATCAGTTCTCAAACATTTAATTGACCTTCCAATTATCTTTTCAACCAAAAGTCTATACTTCTTAAAAGCATCAAATACATCAACCTTTCTTTTCAACAAATAGGTCCACGGATTTCTAGAGTAATCATCTATAAATATTACAAAATATGAAGATCCTCCAAAAGAGACTATAGGAGATGGCCCCCAAAGATCTGAATGGATGTAATCAATGATATATTTACTAACATGTTTTCCAATTTTAATTTTCTATTTAAATTACTTTCCATAAATTGAATGCTCACAAAAATTCAAATTTAGAGATTCGAAGCTCGGAAATAACTTACAATCAACCAATACTTTCAGCCCTCTCTCACTCTTATGACCAAAGTGTTCATGAAATAAATGAGTAAGGTCACTTGCACCTTCATATGCTACTCTTGCATAATCTGTTTTTGTCCTTCCTTAAAACTTATAAAGGTTCCCAACCCTTTAGCCTTCATGACTACTAAGATGCATTTTGACACCTTCATAACTCTAGTGTGAACAATAAATTTATAACCTTCAAAGTCTAGCACTCTAAAGATATTAAGTTATTTCTAAGCTAAGACGCATGCCTCACCTTTGTTAACGTTCTAAGAGTACCATCATACATTTTAATCATGATACTACCAATCCCAACATTTTTTCATGTAACATCATTACCCATGAAAACCACACCGTCATCAATAGATTGGTATGAAGAGAACGAATTCCTATGAAGACAAATATGATGGGAAGCACCATAATAGCAACTAATTATGATGATGTTGAGAAATATTATAAGTTTAGAATACCTCATCAAAAATATTTTCATTTGTTTAAACCAGATTAACTTCCTTTGTAGAGTTCTTTTTAGCATCTTGTTCCTTTGTTTTCCAACAATCCTTCTAAAGATGACCCGATTTGTTACAATACCAACACTTTAACTTACTCTTCTCCCCTCTTGACTTTGATCTCGATGTGTGTCTCAAATTATGATATTTTTCGTTTGATCGGCCTGTAGCCACCATTGCTTCTAATGTTGAAGTTTAAAGGCTAGATTTCCACTGAGTTTTCCCAGATAGCAAAGCTCCCACAACAACATCAAAAATCAATGGTATTGGTAGAACTAAAATTGATAGAGGTTACAAAATGATCCCAAGACTCAAGAAGATAACACAATAGTGTAATTGCCTTGTCTTCTCCTTTGAGATTTACATCTATACTAGACAATTGACATAAAAGAGTTTTTGATAGAATTCAATTGATTAGAGATGTTTGTACCTTCCTTCATTTGCAAACTGTATAATTGTTGCTTCAAATAAATTATGTTTATCAAGTAAATAATCTGGGCCATAAAGTTGTTGTTGTTTTCTCTCCAACAATGTTAATCAACACATCATATGCTAATCACAAATGAATAGCACTGAGAGCTCTTACATCCATGTCCTCCCAGTCTTCTTCATCTATGTCCATGGGTTTCTTTGCATTGCCCAACGCCTTTTCCACTCCTTGTTGCACAAGCATATCTCGCATCTTAACCTTCTATAGCTCAAAGATATTACTCCCATTGAACTTTTCAATTTGAAATTTCGCACTCTGCATCTTTTCCACTAACACAAACTTTTCTCAAAAGCTATGATACCACTTGTTGAGTTGAGCAGCGAAAGCATAACTTGCAAACAGATTTAATTGCAGAAAATAATGGCAAATAAACAAGATAATAGAATAATCAAACACATAAATTAACATAGTGTGTCACGTGGTAAAACCCTCTTTGTGAGGGAGACATCCATGGGGTAATGATAATTTGTGAGGGAAACATCCATGGGGTAATGATAATTTGTAGTTATATTATTCTAGGGAGATTTACAACCAACTCACAAGCATACATTATTCAAACATTCTACACACTCTCCATTAGTTTATGTGTTCTTATTGCCTCTACAACAATACATCGATAGAAAACAACCTATGAGATTCTTTCTTAATCCGTGTACAACTTTTAAAGCAGTTACAAAGGAAATTTTTACATAAAACCAAAATGTTCCTTTTATATGTTTTTTCCTAAACATAGATTAGGAAAAACAATTGGAACCATAGGAATCAATTTTACCTATTATCCTATTAATATATGGAAATAGTTGGCAACTTCTAAAACTCTTTTTTTTTCAAAGGTGGATTAGTTGTCAAACCATGTGTCTCTTGCTACTATCTCTGAATGCAAGTTGACTCATCACAGTTTTTCAAGGAAAGCCGCACCACATGAAATAACCGATTGGTGGTCCTTAATGAGGAAGATTTTCACTCCTACGAGTTGCGTCTTGGTCTTGCGCTGTTACCTGTTTCCTTGCCTATCAAGAAAATAGACTCTTAACCAAACAAAAATAATTTTACTACATACTCCAAACCACAACTTCTAACGCTCTTACTACATAATAAATCCAAAATTAAATAAAATAGATGAATAAAAATACAAAATTAAAATTAACTTAACAAAACCTTTTTGCCCAAAACTTTTCCACCATTTTTCCAGCCTTCCATATCAACAACCTTCAAATCTAATAAAACCTTCTTGCCGACAATTTTTCCAGCCTTCCATATCAACAACCTTCGAGCCGACAATTTTCCCAGCCTTCCCTATCAACACTTGGTAGACGAGAATGTATCATAATGTTAGTGTCATTTCTCACCTATAGATAGTTGAAAGGTGAATGTTGTTGCATATTGTATAAATGTTCTTGAATCACCGTGTAATAAGCGGCACTCATATTGCCCCGCTCTGTCACGAAAATTCAACTCAGTTGAAGTTAATTTCCCCCTCATGGTCCAATAAAGCTCTTCGTTGATGAAAAGGAAATTGGAAAATCTTTAATTTGAAGGTGACTTTCATTTCTTTAAATGAAAGAGGGACAGTTTTGACCGATCAATAAATAAAAGTCGCTTTAATTTATTTAAGGACGGGAAGACTAGTTAATTTTTACCAACTTTTATTAATTTTAATTAATAAAGAGAAAATCATGAAGGTCATATAAATAGAACAATTGGACTACGTATATATTAATTTATATTTAATGATTAATTTAAATTAAAAAAGACAATGCTTTAAAATAATAAATAAGACAATTTTCGACAATTTCTCAGCAATCGGAATTTAGTTGGTGATTTTAATGGCGCATTTAATGATTTAGATGTACAAGTATAAATGCTGTCCCATACTGTATAAATGTTATTGAATCACCGTGTAATAAGTGGGTATCTGTCACCCATTTGAAAGGTGATTTTCATGGCCATCCTTTAAGCTAAGGATTTAGCTGTAAAAGTATTGAATCAACCTGTAATTATTTAATTCGAAGGCCACTTTCAATTTTTAAAATTAAAGAGGGACCGTATAGAACAGTTGGCCTACATTTATATTTAATAATTAATTTAAATTTAAAAATAACAATGCTTAAAATAATAAAATAATTCAAGAGCTATTTTGTAATATTAATATTTAAAGTATAAATTAATAATTATAAGAATTATTGTGATATATCTAGTGATAAATTAATAATACTTTTATGATTTTGTTAATATTTTCTTTTTCCCTTTTTTTAAGAAATTAATAATAATATGTTAAGCATTTTTTTTAATATAATTAATAAATGCCACTTGATTTTTATATGTTTAATTTATTTTATCATAATTTGTCATATTTTTGAAATGATATGTATATTTATTGGTATTTAATATTTAAGTATTTTTTTCACCTATAAACATATTATTTTATTTTTTATTATTCTAAAGGGGAAATTTATTTATAAATATTTAATCTGGATTTGACGTTTTCTTCATAAATGTATGAATCTGCATCAATTGCTGGAAATAATACTGAGAGGGGGGGTGAATCAGTGTTATCAGATCAATAAAACTTTTTCAATACTCAGAAATATATACGCTACTTCAGTTAAGTGAACCAGCGTGTACACGCTACTGTGTCTAAAGAAACCAGCGTATAACCAGAAATCTTATGATTCAGTTAGTTTATCTTCAGTAAATGCATCAGGACATTATTAACCATATTAAAAGTAAACAGGTGCAGTATAACAGAACAGATCATCACACAAAAGCCACACACATGAACACCATGATATAAGGTGGAAACCTAATGTGGGTGAAAACCACCTGCTGCAAGTTGTCTCTATCTTTCTTTAATAAGAAACTTTAGTTTACAATCTTTTGTACTGGTGCAGCCTTATACCAGTACGCAGGCTACAACCTGCAGAAGGCTACAACCTTCTCTCGTTTTCCAAATTCTCCTGGAAGGGAGCTCCAACCCCCTTTGCTCTTGTACTAGCTAAGATACTAGTACGTAGGTGCTGGCCTACAATCTTCTTTCCTTCAGGTACCACTTTTCATCAATTTTCAGACTGGATACTCCTGAAGCACAACATTACAATCTGAAGACCACGATTCATTCACTTTTCATAACAAATCATTGAAGCACAAAACAACCAATACTAGCATCATCAATCTTTGAATCACTGAACCACTGAAACCCTGTCAACACCCAGTCACCAGAACACATAGCAGACTACAGAACTCTGCAATAACAGTCAGACCCAACTGCAACCCCAAAAATTAAGCTTCAAAAGATATACGCTACTTCAATGAAACCAACCTGCGTATACACGCGCTTTTACCAAAGACAACCTGCGTACAGATCTAAAAATAATTTCTCATAACTTGCAGCTGTACCAAACATCAGTCATACCCAGAACATAACATTGCGTCAGTATGCAGATCTAAAAATACGCATAATCAACCATATAAAGATAGTTCATTTCAAACAATTTGATCCCGATCTATCCTTAGATCTAGTCTTCCATCAACCGGTGTGATCTCTCCTTAGCTCAGATCAAGCAATGTATCATCAACCCAAAACCTGCATACTAGATCTCTTTCTTCATTAGATATTCAAGACTTTTTCGATACCATTGCCTAATGATCTTCTTCTCCTTATATAGTCTTAGGCCCTTCTCAATACCACGGTCCAAAACCATAGTAATACAATACCATCAACTTCAAAACTCGGGATCAACACGACTGTCGAGATACCTTGGTCCAAAAACATAGGCTCAAGTACCGAGGACTAACTACCACGGACCAAAGGGAAGCTTCTCGACATGTACGCTCTTTTTTGTTCATGAAACTGCGTGTATACGCGACTTCGTATATAGCGAGACTGCGTATCCGCGACTTAGTATATAGCGTACCAACGTGTATACGCAACTTGGGCTTAATGAACCTGCGTATATGAAATTTCTCTTCATTCTTGTAGTCTGGACTGAGATCTGTCATCAAAGAGAGTTGCCATCAAGGAAAACACCTGTACCGTAGTGCCACACCTGTGCCAAAATGCCAACATCAACCTCATTTACTATATCAAAATTTGTATTCTATGAAAAGAAATGTGTGTTTATGAACATTTAATATAACATTTTGTGTTATGGCCATTTCTATCTTAATTCAAATTCCATTTGATTTATGTATATTTAGTTTATTTCGGTATTATTATCTATTTCTCCAAAGTCCATGAAATTTATAGACACTCAATGTGGTATATTCTCCTTACCATAAATGCCACTTGATTTGCATCTAATTGATAAAATAAAAATGTAAATTTATGTGCATTCAAGATGATATTCTATTTGCCACTTTTTTAATCTCATTATCAAATGTTTTTAATGTACTTTTATCTAATTATAATGTGTATTCACAAATATTTAATTTAGTAAAACTCATATTTATAAATTTAAAATGTGTATTCACAAATATTTAATTTAGTAAAACGCATATTTATAAATATTTAAATATGTATTTTATATATTTTTTTTAAAAAGACATACAAATATATTAATATGAAATTTTTAATTAAATATATAAATTTATTTCATGCTTAATTTCTTTAACATTTTTAAATAACAAGTATCTTGACTTATATAAATCTAAAATTTTTATAAATTCAAAAAACTAATTAAAAATAAAATGTTTTTAGATTTAAATAAAAAATATTATTAATAAATTTAAACACAAAATTAAATTTAATAAATAAATTAAGATAATATGAAAATATACAATTATCTTTATTGAAAAAAGGCCGAACAATCTCAACAGAGAGGATGGCTGGAAAATCGGTAATTGTTGCCTCTCCTCCTAATCATTTTCTCTTTTTTTTTTTTTTTTTTTTTAATTTTAATATTCAAGCTCTTTGATTCTTAAATTAGAATTAAAATTTATTATTTATTTATTTATTTATTATTATTATTATTATTATTATTTCAACCTCTTTGATTCTTAATTTAAAATTAATATTTTTATCTATTTATTTATTTATTTTATTTTTATTATTATTATTATTATTATTATTTTAAAGCTCTTTGATTCTTAAATTAAATTTAATATTTTTATTTATTTATTTTAACTATTAAGTAATATTGTAATTCTCTAATATTTTTATCAGGATACTCTTTGACTATGAATATGAAACTTAGTTATTTATTTATTTGTATTTTTAGCTTATATTTTAAAATAGTATTAACTATTTATAGAATATTCTATTTTTATCTTATACAACTAACTAATATTTATATAACCTCGTTTATTTATAATTAATTTATTTTAAGATTTAAATCTCCCTTTAACTAATATTTTATTTAAAATATAATTAACTTATATTTATTTAAATATAGTTAACTATTATCTATTTTTAACTACTTGATTATTTATGAGTATAGTATATTAACTCATTTTAATATATATTTATAAAATTGTCAATTTATGTTTAATTTCATAAGAAAATTAATAAGTGAATTAACTGATTTGAAATAACAAGTAAAATTAATTAATTAATTAATTAAATTTTGGTCTAACTAGTCATTTCCGGTCAAATCTAGCTGTCATGATTCTAGCCGTTACCTGGATATTTTGCCCGATCTATTTATAATGCATTGCAAGATCTGCTCATTCAACTTGTCCTCACGATGAACCAAACGCATCGACAAAATTATCTCTATGTGATTTTCGCGAAAGATTCTTCTCAAAATTGATATGGATCACAGAAGCCTAAATTCAATAACTATCTTTATTGTTTAATTAGATTTGAATTAACCAATTACCTATGAATTAACAAAGTCAATATACATAAATATCATTGTTATTATAAATAAATATATATATATATAGCTAATCTAGGTATTGATTAATGAATATACTTGTATGGACCTCCCTATAAAACATGTATTAACTAATAAGTTTTTAATTTAATTTTATATTATTTTATTTATATATTTATTTTTTAAACATAAAACTAAATTATTTTGAATTTTAATTTATTTTGCTTAAATTTAGTGAAATAATTTTTTGTTAGCCATTTTTCATTGTTTAAAATGTACTTTTCAATTTTCGAAGTCACAACTAAAATTTGTGATTCCAACAAATTCCTATAAAATAGTGGACAAAAGAGAAATTAAAAAAAAAAAATCCAAAATTTAAACAAAAACTTTATGAATTATTGAATTTAGGCTTCTGTGATCCATATCAATTAAGAGAAGAATATTCCGCAAAAATCACATAGAGATAATTTTGTCAACGCGTTTTGAACCAACCAGTGTGGTTCATCGTCAAGAGTTTCGAACCAACCAGTGTGGTTCATCAACAACTTTATGAATATAGTTGAAATAATAATTCTAACCCTTCAAATTTATTTCTAAATATAATTAGTAATTAAATAAATCAATTATTATGGTTTTAAATATTATATTAAAAATAATAATAATTAATTAATTACAAAATATTAGACAATTTAAATGTAAAAATTATAAAACATTAAATATATTTTTAAACATAATTAGTAATTAAATAAATGAATTATTATCGTTTTAAATTCTATATTAAAATAATAATAATAATTAATTAATTATAAAATATTAGATAATTTAAATGTAAAAATTATAAAGCATTAAATATATTCTATGGGGAATATTTAATTATTATTAATTAAATGCCACATGCTCTCACATATACAGCACTTAATGCTCTCACATATACAGCAGTTAATGTTGTTTGACCCAGTACTTATTACGAACTTCCCACATTTTTCTTTCGGTGGGGAGAGACTCCAAATTTAAAACGATGGTTTGGTGGTTGCTTCGACTTCACATCGTATATGCCAACTTCCTTGTCACGAGCTTTCTAGGCGAACTCTTAATCGACTGGTGACTTTATTTGCCAAATTTACCCCTATTTTCATATATATCTGCGATTTATGAGACTCATTAGGGATGTTTCCTGGCCTCTCATTGGTCCATTTCCATTATTTAAACTCTCTATGCCCATGCATTTCCATCCATTTTCTTACTCGGTTAAGACCATAGCAGGGGTGTTATAGATCATAAGAAAGAATGGCTCCTCAGGTTGCCAGTGATGATAAGAAAGCCGGGGCAGAAGTCTACTATGGAAGCGAAATTTGCAGGAAGAAAACCATTGAATTGCTTGAACAGGCAGGCCTTCCCAATGGCCTGATACTGCTTGATGATATTCAAGAATGTGGTTATGTGAGGGAAACTGGGTTTGTGTGGATGAAGCGGAATAAGAAGGTTGAGCACGAGTTCAAGGCGATTGGGAGATTGGTACAATATGATACAGAGATAAGTGGGTATGTTGAGCAACACAAGATGAAGAAGGTGAGTGGAGTGAAGAGCAAGGAGCTTCTTGTGTGGATCACCATCTCTGAGATCTCCATTGATGACCCAGCAACTGCCAAGATTTCCTTCAAGAGCGCCATCGCTGGGATTAAGAAATCCTTCCCCGTCGGTGCCTTTCAAATTGAAGAGAATGGTAACAAGTAAATGATAATTAAACATAAATAAATAAACACTGGTTTTAAATAATTCTGTAGCATAGGGCGTAGACTGGACTTGCACGTTTAATTTAAAAGATTTGAATTGCCCGTAAATGTTTAATAATTTTGATATTTATTCATGAGAAATTCTTGCCAAGGATAGTAAATTGGTTTTTTGTTTGATAATTAAACATAAATATGTAGGGTTTTGTTAATTATTAATTTTTGTTTTTAATTTTATTTAATTTTTTAATATTTATTTATATATTAAACTGACTGAAAGAATAATTAGTGTGTATATGCATACTCATTGTAGATCCCTGTCTTGTCTTGGAAAGTAATGTAAACATTACATTGGTAATGATAGGTTCAATCCTCCCTTTTTGAGTTTTTGGCCCATGTCAATTTTGGATATATTGAGAGATGATAGACATATCCTTATTTTCGTGGCGATTTTGTAGTCATTTACTACGTTTTTGTTTTCACCAATGTTAATTTTGCATATCTAATGCTGAAATAGATGATAGATATATTGTTATGGTATATCTTTTAATAAATATATTATTATTTTGGCGGGGATTTTGTAACTATGCATCGCGGTTTTGTTAATATGTTAGCTAAACTTTCTATGGTTACAATTTTTATAATAATCATTGAACTTTTCTCCTGCTATGGGATTGAAAAGAAGATAGTCTTTCTGGTTTCTTTTCTAGTTATATTTTAAGTTTGCTTAAGATTGTACAATTTATAAATATGTAATTAATACCTGATTTTTAAAGCATTTAAATTAAATGGAAATTATTTTTGTCTTAATTATTTTTAAGTTTATTTAAGGATTTATAATTTATAATTTATAAAAAAAGTAATTAATATTTTTTTATTTTAATTATTAGATGAATTTTTTTTAGCTCACTGTAAATTATATGTAGTTTATTATTTTGACATATATATATACATATATGTGTGTAGGGACAGAAATTATTATCAATAGTTATTATAAATTATTTGTGTTTTAATATTCAGATTTTTTTGTTGTTGTTGTTGATGATTGCTACTTGAATTTGATCAAGTGGCAGATTTAAATGTGTTTAGTTTACATTCATAGGTTTTAGTCACATGGTTTTAGCGATCTATGGTGTATTTCCCTTCACTTAATGAAGCTTATAAATAAGCTTAAATAATTTATTGTAAGGTGTTAGAAGTGATTAGGTTTTATGTTCACTTGACCAATATCTCATCGAGATGGGTAACCAAGGCTTCATGGCTAGCTTTTCCTTGTATGACTTTTTCGAATAAATTTGTATAGTGTTGTTGTTATGTTATAATTAATTATATTTATATTTCTTGTGTGTTAATTCTTAAAATGTGGTATCAAAACCATCATTGTGATCTACTTATTACACTATCATAAAGATGATCACGTGGAATGAATAAGTGTGGAGGAATCCATTCTTTTTTCCCAAGAAATTTGCGTAGTGTTATTTTTATGTTATAATTAACTATATTTAACTTTATCACATGTTTATTCCTAACTTGTGGCATTAGAACAATAATGGTAAGTTATTGCATGAGAATATCATGAAAATGGTTAGGTGGAATGACTTGGTTGGATCCCCTAGATTTTCCAAGAAATTTGTGTAGTTTTGTTGCTATTTTATAGTTATTTATGTTTATCTTTCTAGTATGAACAATCATTGTGAGTTATTGCATGAGAGTATCATGAAAATGGTTAGGTGGAATGAATTGGTTGCATCCATTGGATTTTTCCAAGAAATTTTTGTAGTGTTGTTGCTATTTTATAATTAATTATGTTTATCTTTCTCGTATGTTTATTCCTAACATGTTGTATTAGAGATATAATTTTGAGTTATTGCATGACACAATCATGAAGATGGTTAGGTGGAATGAATCCTATGTGTGGATGGATTGTTTGGTTTATTCAAAGAAATTTGTGTAGTATTGTTTCTATGTTATAATTAAATATATTTATCTTTATTGCATGCTTTAACATGTGCTATCAAGATGTAATTGTTAGTTGTTGCATAAGACTATCATGAAGATGGTAATGTGTAATGGATCAAGTCTCGTTGGGTCCATTGTATTTTTCCAAAAAGATTGTGTAGTGTTGTTGCCATGTTATAATTAATTATATTTATCTTTCTTGCATGTTTATTCCTAACATGTGGTATCAGATCCCATGAAGATGGTAATTAGTAACTGGAAGTGTACATGGATTCATGTCACACATCTACTAACTAATAAAAGTTCATAAAAAAAAGGTTATGTACCACATACCATAATATTATATTGTCAATCTTGACAATGAAAACGTAACACTTGTAACTCGTTATTTTGACTTTACATAAATTACAGTGTGAATATTCATTTTAAAACAACTAATGAAATTTTTCATTAGAATTGGATTGCGACCTGAAAAGGTCACTGTCAGGGCAGTACATATGTTATTACAACACTCTTTTGATATGACGAAGTAACATCTGTCCTATCAAATATGATTCGAATCATGAACCTTACACTGCTTTGCATATTGCACTTTGGTGAATTGTTTAATCTTTAATTACAATCACTTATCTGTCCTTGCGCTTTCAACTCACATTAATGCCGCGGTTAACTCGGCCTATGTGCTAGTGCTCCCTTGTTGGTGCTTTTATTATGGTATTGTGACTCGGGATCCCCTCTAGAATCAACGACCTTGGTGTAGATCTAGGATCAGACGGTTGTGGTGAATACTTGGGGTTCTAAGCCTCCGGTCAGGTTTATACTACATCTCACTTCAACCTTGCGAGCTGTGACACCGGCATTTGCTGTGGAGGTTAACCTCCTCCTCTTTTCCTCCACGCGAGCTGGGGTTCCAACGCTTGCTAGAGGGTTTGACTTCTTTGAACAGGTAAATGGTTTTCCCCATATCTAAGGTTGGATTCATAAATCCTATGCTTATTCTCCATCTTGTATACAACAAGTAACACTTTCGGTTCTTCTTTTATCAGGGTGCAGCTTCATGTGGCGGCCATCAACTGTGGAAGGTCTCCTCGGTCCGGCCTAGTCCAGGTATAATACCATTCAAATTGTTTACCTCCATTGTTATAGCTTTGACAGTTTTACATATTTAGTTAAGTGCTCTAATCCTTATCTGTTATTGGATTGGCAGAGTCTTGAAGAGCCATGGTGAAGGCTGAATGGAGCCCTCACTTGGATTTTGGTTTGCAGCAATCATCGAGTATATTAACCTAAAGGGTCCTTGCTTAGTTAAAGAATGTGTGGGGTTCAACCCCTTTGTTGTACTTTGAATTAAACTTCTTATCATGACTGTTTCAGAATTATTTTGACATTCTCGTCCCTTGGGGTCTGTAATTTAAAAGGGGCTCTTGTGACCTCTAGCCCTTTGAGAAGTCTGGTTTGAAAATAGAGGGTTATGTCGGCTTGTAATGGCATTTTGGCCTTGAAGGATTCTAGTGACGGTTTGGGCTTTCGAACCCGAGCCTCTTATTCGGCTTGATACTGTTACATACATTCCTATTTAATGAAATTTATCATTCTATTTAACTTCTCTCGTTTTACTCCTACATTGCTACGAGAGGCAACGTCCTCCACTGTACCTCTTCGTGGGTTGCTGTCATTTAGCTTTTTGATCGTGTATATGGTTTCATAATGCTAATGCGAGTTCCTATTTTTGGTTATGCATTTGTAAAAGTTGGTTTTTGAAGACAGAGAATTCCTTGGGTCTTTTGTTAAGAATTCCTTTGGGTTCTTGAATTCACTGCATTACTTAATCCCATTTGCATTTTATCACATGTTTATAACAAAACTAATCTGCAATGAATAAAGAGTATTGGGTAGTTAAAAATCTCACTGTGTACATGTGATTAAGAGTTCAAAGAGGAGCAGGGTAGCGAGTATTCCAATGAATCACTCAGGTTTTTGGTAGCACTTAACTTGGACTTGCCCTTTCCATTTTGGTTCTACATTTATTTTTTCTATGAGATGATATTAGGGTTTATTCTGTTGCTTTGGCCATCTCTGATAGTAAGCTTGTGTTTTCTTTATGACACGATCATATGTATGGTTATCTCTGTACCTAAGCCTATTAATTGTTCATATGGTATTTCTCTATTCTTTTCCTGCCGATAATTAATATTGTCTTCAATATTTTTTGTTTTATCTAGGAAAGAAATACAGTATACTGACTATAGTCTTGGTGTGTAATCATGCTAAGGATTTACTTATATCTATTGGTAATATTTGTATAAATTTCGTATAACAAAAACTCATAGAATTATCTAGTCAATGCTTAATTGTAGGATTACTTAGTAAGCAATTCATATCTATACAATTGTATGCCTATTTAGTAAGCAAATCATAACTGTACACAGGAATAAGACCTAACCATTTACACATAAAAAAGTATATAAATATATCAACATTCAGGATAATTTCTAGCAATTAAAAAGAATATTTCTTCCACTTATCTGGACCGTTGTTTTGTAGATTTTCTTATATGTTAGTCCACAACCAGAACTTGCTCCTGGTTTCTTTTCCTCCCAACCTTGAACTATTATTCCAAACAGTCTCCCCCTGATTTGTTCCTGTGTTCAAGAACCTCTTCTATGAGAACTTATAGTCTCACCACTATCTGGTCCTAACCAAACATAACCATATCAACACTGCCTCACCCTTCAGCACAATTCTCTCTCCCTGATCTCAGATACCCTTATCCTCTTGATATTCTTGAATAAATCCTCAAGAAATCAGCTAGAACAGGTAACTGTTTCTCAAACTGATTCATAATTAAAAAAAACATTTACCGATAACTGTTGCTTTATTTTCAAAAATAATTATATTCTAGAAACAATCTCTTATAATTAAGAAAATAATTAGTTTGTTTGTTCTGCAATAAAATAAAATATTTCCATGACCTGGGGATATCACATCTCCCACCCCTAAGATGTAACATCATCCGGATGTTTTCCCTCTAAAAACAAATCTGAAAAGGTCTCCTTCATAACCTGCTCATCTTCCCAGGTGGCCTCTTCCAGCCCATAGTGCTGCCATCGCACTTTAACCTGGGTGATAACTCGTTTCCGTAACGTTAATTCTCTTCGATTGAGTATACCCAGAGGTTCTACCAGGAACTTGCCTTCCAGTTCGACCTACGCAAATCAACAAAACAATTCCAATTATCATTTTTGAGTGTTTAATAAATCTTAATTAAAGTGAAGCTTCTAAAATAATTTTACCTGAATGCCTTACCAATTGATTACGTGTTTATGATCATAAATGTATTTATTATGTAGAGAAACATGAAAGACATTGTGCACATGAATTTGGCTGGGGAAGTCCAACTGGTAAGCCACCGGTCTGATTCGAGCTAATATTTGGAAAGGCCCGCAAAATCGAGGTGCTAATTTAGCACATCCGGTCCCTTGCAAGGTGCTCTTCTTTGCTCGCACTCGAATATACACATGATCTCCTACTTGGAACTCCTGGAAGCTTCTTTTCTGATCAACAAAGTTCTTTTTCCAGTATTGAGCGACCTTCAAGTTAGCTCGTACCTTTTTCACCACCCCCTCCATTTCTTCTAACATATCGGGTCCTAACATCAATTTGTCTTCTAGACCGCTCCAACTCAAGGGTGTTCTGCACTTACGTCCATATAACACTTCAAAAGGACTCATCTGTAATGATGTATGGTACCCATTGTTATAGGAAAATTCTACCAAGTGTAGGTAGTCCTCCCATTTTGATGGTTGTTGCATTACATAAGTTCGCAACATGTCTTCAACTACTTGATTTACTCGCTCCGTTTGTCCATTTGTTTGTGGATGATAAGTGGTGCTGAAGTGTAATTGTGTACCCAAACCTTCAAAAAGGGCCTTCCAAAAGGCAGATGTGAATTTCACATCATGGTCGGAAATGATCATTTTGGGTATTCCATGCAATTTAAAAATGTTTTGCATAAAAATGTTAGCAATCTGCACTGCTTTATAAGTTGACTAAACTGGTATGAAATGGGCAAATTTGCTCAATTTTTCCACTACCACCATGATGGAGTCATTTTGCTTTTTTGACTTAGGTAGTCCGGTAATGAAATCGATGGATATGGTTTCCCATTTCCATTCTGGAATAGGCAGAGGGTGAAGTAATCCGCTGGGTGTTGGTGTTCAACTTTTATTTGCTGGCACTCTAAGCATCTGGCTAAATATTTTGCTACCTCCTTCTTCATACTAGGCGAGAAAAATTCTTTTCTCAGGGAAGAAATCATTTTTTGTTATCCAGGATGGCCTGCATAAGGAATCTTATGAAATTCATCTAAAATTAAATTCTTAAGATGGATCTGGTTAGGCACATATAACCTTTTCCTATAAATAAAAAATTCTTCTGAATTTACTTTATATCTTAATTGTTGTTCATGGTTGTTCGGAATTTTTGCTTGCTGCCATAATTGTTTGTATACTAAATCTTGCATGGCTATTTCATGAATCTGCTCATAAAAAGTTGTTCGTGATTCACTGAAAGAAATTTCATATAAACAATTTACCTTACGGCTCAAGGCGTCCGCAACCCGATTTTATTTACCTTTCAAATGTTTAATTTTGAAATCAAATTCACTTAGGAAGTCCACCCAACAAGCTTCTCTATAATTTAAAGTGGGTTGTCTGAAGTAGTTAGTTAGACTATGATGATCAGTCATTAGCAGAAATTTCTTACCCATTAAGTAATGTCGCCACATCTTTAAGGCATGAATCACTACTGTCAGTTCTAAATCATATGTTGAATACTTTTGTTCATACTCTTTAAGATTTTTTGACTCATAGGCAACAACCCTACCTTCTTTCATTAACACACTACCTACACCCTCCTTGCTAGCATCCGTACAAACCACGTATTCTTTATTGGGATTAGCAATGCTCAAAATGGGGGTGGTGGTAAGTAGATGTTTGAGCTGATCAAAGCTCCTTTAACAGTAGGGGGTCTATCTAAGGACTTTTCCTTTCTCATATAGAGAGGTAATAGGATAAACCACTCTGGAGAAACCTTCCACAAAACGTCTATAATATCTGACTATACCCATAAATGATCTTATATCAACTACATCTTTAGGTACCGACCATTCCATGATGGTTCTTATTTTCTCTCGGTCCACTGCGATTCCATTCTTGGTGATGACATGTCCCAGGTACTGGATTTTCTCCTTAAAGAAATCACACTTGTTGTATTTGGCATACAACTGGTGCTCTCTTAGAACTTGTAGAACAATACGGAGGTTCTCCTTATGTTCTTCTATGCTCCAAGAGTAGATCAGTATGTCATCAATAAATATTAATACAAACTTGTCTAAGTATTGATGAAAATATTGTTTATGAGACACATGAATGTTGCTGGGGCATTAGTCAATCCGAAAGGCAGAACTACGAAATCCTAATGTCCATGAGAGTTCTGAATGTTGTTTTTGCTATATCCTCCTCCTTTATCTGCATCTGATGATAACCTGAGTGGAGACCGATCTTTGAGAATACAGTTGCACCCTTTACCTCGTTAAATAACTCATCTATATAGGGTAGAGGGTATTTATTTTTAATGATCGGCTTGTTTACCTAATGGTAGTCCATCCAAATTTGCAATGTTCCATCCTATTTCTTAACAAAGAGAACTGGGGCTCCACAAGGGGACACACTAGATTGGATGTGTTTTTTATCAAGCAGCTCTTGTAGCTGCATTTTTAATTCAGTTAGCTCTGGGATGTTCATGCGATAGGGGACTCGGGAAACTAGGGCAACTCTCAAAATTAGCTCAATAGTGACGTCGATGTCTCTTTTTGGGCGTAGGCCCAGGACTTCTTATGGGAAAACATCCGGGAAATTTTGTACTACTGGTATGTTTTCAAAAGAGTTAGATTTATACTTAGAGTCAGCGAATCCTACTTGTATTGCATAAATTTGGCAGCCCTTTCTCATGCATTTCACTAACTGGGATGTTGTTACAGGTCTTATTTGTAGAGGTTTTTGAATACCTTGAATTTCCTGTCTTTCTCCTTTCTCATTCCGAAAATTGAGGGTTTTGGTTTTATAGTTAATAAGTGACCAATGCTTTTCCAACCAGTCATACTGTTAAGAAACCAGCTAAAGAAAAGATAGATAGATAGATCAACACCTTAGAATTCAGCCTCTTCGAGGGGGCAACCTCCTTTACATTACATAAATGAACAATTCTTGGATGATACAAATGAAAAGACCTCCTTTCTATATATAGGAGTCTAAGGGGTTATAACATAATAAGAGCCGACATAACAATAATAATGTAAGGGCACAATAATAACAATAATGGGCTTCTATGTGGCACAATAGTAACAATATGGGCACTAAATGGGTACATCAATATAATAAGTGGGTTATACTAACAACAATAGGGGGTTACACTAGTAGTATAGGGGCCTAACATGCCCCTCTCCTTCAAAAAGCATTGTCCTCAACGCTTGAGTAGTTCTTGATGCTTCTGTATAAAATTCTTGTCCTCCCATGTGGAATATTCAGCGGGTAAGTTCTTCCACTTGATGAAATACTCTAAAATTGATCGATTTCATAGCTGTCGGGTTCTTGTTTCTGTGCCTGCTCCAGGTTCCAATATGATTTTTCCTTCCTCTTCAATTTCTGACAATATTGCTTGAATTGGGATCTTTTGCAACTTTTGAATAAGTGGCCATACTTCTTCGTCCTTCTTCCATTCATCGCTTGCTTCGTTTATCCAATTTGGTTGGATAATATAAATAGCAAAAAACAATGCTTCCACGTCCTCATCCTTGAAGAGTATTCTCATTCGGTAAGGCCGCCATTTTTTAAGTGCATGTAGTATTTCCAACATTTCCTTCTCATAAATAGCTTGCTTGAGATGTAGCAGTAAAAATACCCAATCACCTACATCAAAACATTTTTCACTACGATGTTGATCTACCTGTTGTTTCGTTTGATTTTGCACCGAAGTGGCGTTATCCTTTAAAAGTTGGAGAACTTGCTGTTGATGCTCGATGTGATCTTCCTCTACTTGAACCTTTTTCTTCTTGATATGTCCTTCTATCTTTTGAGGAGCGGTAATTTCTTCCCGTCCTTTACAAGATATGGTCGGATTCATTTCTTGATGCTCAATGTGAAATCACTTCTTGAACATTTTTCTTCTTGATGTGTCCTTCTATCTTCATAGTTTGAGGAGTGGTAATTTCGTCCATTGAATTATAAGATATGGTTGGATTCATTTCTTCTTTCTCGATGTGATCTTTCACTACTTGCACCTTTTTCTTCTTGATATTTCCTTCTATCTTGAGAGTTTGAGGAGTGGTAATTATTTCCAATGCTTTACAAGATATGGTCTGATTCATTTCTTCTTTCTCTGGGGTGGTGTCCTGGCGTATATCCTCTTCTTTTGATGTTTCTTGATCCTTTTCTTCCTCCTCTTCATATTCTATGTAAAATAATTTCTTCTCAGCACACCTATGACCTTTAGTGCATTTGCTATCACAATTGTAACAAAGCCCTTTTTCTCTTTTTTCTTCCAATTGTTGTGGTGTAACCCTTGTAGGTTGTGGAAGGCTGGGAGAAACAACACTTCCATCTTTATAGTTGTGAGGGGTATGCTTCCTGGTTTCCATAATTTTTCTTTCCATTATGTCATAAAGCCCTTTTACACTTTCCAATTGTTGTGGTGTTGCTCTAAAGAAGGTGTTGCTCTTTGTATCCTCATAATGTGCTATCATTTCCTCCATGAAAATTGACCACGTAACAAGTTTTTTACGAGAACAAAGCCCTTCATACCATAAAAATTGATCTGGTTCTAAATATGAAGATGCAATACATACCTTTTGTAACAGTTGTACACCATGTAGATCAAAATATTGCTCCATTTGAAGTATCCAATTTACCGGATCCTTGCCATCAAACTTCCTCATCTTGCTTTTTCTTGATTTTAGGAGCTCGACATTGAAACGACTGTAACTCTGTAATTTTCAATCACCTAGTTCTGAATTTGTGACCTGCAGTAGCCCTCTGTGTCCTCTTTCCAATTCCACAAGTCTGACCCAAATTGGATTCTCCAAGGAAGAGTTATGCGAAATCTCCCACAGTGACTTGATTATAGACTAGTTCAGTAGAGCGAACTTGTACGATGTGCCACGAGTCACTGTTTTGACCTCTGGATCTGAAAAACACCCACACGAAACTACAGTCCGTCCTCTTTCTGTACCTTCTTACGAAACTTCAATCCGATCCTCAGAAAGAAAGTTATGACGATTTTCCCTAGGTCACCTGTTCTGAGTGTAATTCAGGAGTCTGCAAAAAGACCAACTTCCTCAGATCATATCTCCAAAAATACCGCGCGAAAAGCTCCGAAATTCGGACCCAAGGTTCAGCGCGATTTCTTCTCAAATGGGTTTTTTTTGCGACTTCTGAAACGTCACAGAAAAAAAAGTTATAGCGAAAATGCGACGATGACTTGTTTGGAGCAGCGAAACCCTAGAATCTAAAGCTCTGATACCAAATGTTAGGCCCATAACCCACAGGTCCCAGGATCGTAACCTGGCTCTGATACCAAATGTTAAAAAACCAGCTAAAGAAAAGATAGAAAGATAGATCAACGCCTTAGAATTTAGCCTCTTCGAGGGGGCAACCTCCTTTACATTACATAAATGAACAATTCTTGGATGATACAAATGAAAAGACCTCCTTTCTATATATAGGAGTCTAAGGGGTTATAACATAATAAGAGCCGACATAACAATAATAATGTAAGGGCACAATAATAACAATAATGGGCTTCTATGTGGCACAATAGTAACAATATGGGCACTAAATGGGTACATCAATATAATAAGTGGGTTATACTAACAACAATAGGGGGTTACACTAGTAGTATAGGGGCCTAACACATACCTATAAGAATATCATAAGACCCTAATAGTAACACGTTCAGATATACCATGATAGACTGTTTAACTAATAATAAAGGGCAATTATTTACTTTGGCAAAAACTCTCCTCTTTGCTCCTATGGCTAATTGTAATAACTGGGGATTTTTTAAACTTAACAGTTTGTAATTTACATTGTTACACAATCTTGGGGCTGATATAGTTCAAGGTAGCCCCAGGATCAATTAAAATGGAGATAGTGTGGTTAGAATCATTACCTTCAAATTCAACCATGGTTGGCTGAAATTCTGCTTGATGGTCTTCAATGGCTGCATTAATATTAGGAATGCTTCTTGCCACTTCTCCCACAATAGATGCTTCTTGTATCTGCGAAATTTAACCAACTCCCCTGCGGTGTGGGAAGTTTTTGACATAATGAGGGCCTCCACATCCCCAACATTGTACAAGTGGTCTGTTAGCTATTTCCACTTTAGTTCTACCAGCTTGCTCATTTATCCTAGTTTCACCTGGTACCTTAAATCTGGGCTGATTCCTATTCAAAGTCTGGTTAGTTTTCCCTTTAAACACTCCTTTGTTTCCTATACCTTTATTCCCTTTGTAACTAGGAACAAATTTACTCCCCTTTTTGTCAGCCCACCTTTTTCCCTGATCTCCCTTTGGTTTGTCCTCCTGGTAACAAATCTGTGCCTTACGAATAACCTCGTCCATGGTTTTCGGATTGTCAAACTCCAGTCGTTCTTTCATGAAAAATGGAAGACTGCTGATAAACTGTTGCACCTTTGCCTTTTCCTCGCGTATGTAAGGGACATACCAAAGTAATGACGTAAATTTGGTTATGAACTCATCCATGGACATTTGGCCCAGTCGGAGATCATGAAACTCCTTTGCTTTTTCGTCATAAAATCTTTCTGTTAGATATTTTTCCTTAAAATATCTTTGAAAATTTTCCCAGGTTATACTTTGTTCACTAACTCCGCGAACTGTCTTTACTTCCTCCCACCATAATGTAACTTTCCCTTGTAACTAGAAGATGGATAGACGAGCTTTTAGATTATGATCATACTCATACAACTATAAATATTTATTCATGTTGGTGAGCCATGCTTCTGCCGCATCTTCCTGTTCACTATCAAAGAGAGGAGGCTTAATTTTCCGAAACTCCCCTTGAAGCTCCAATTTTTGCCTTTTATGAGTCTTGTTATTTAACACATTATTTGATTCTTCTTTGTGATTTTCTTCACCACATTCTATTTCCATATTCTTAGTTCGAAATTCTTGCTCCCCTATCATATTTCCGTGTTCTAGGCTAGAGCTAATGGTCGATGATTCTGTCCGTCAGATAGAATTTTCATTATTTTCTATTGTTCTTACATTAATCTTTCATTGTCTGCTCATAGTTGGGCCATTTCATCCTTCAATTCCTATACCGTCACCATAATATCTGGATTGGTATTTCTCCGCTCATCGCCCAGCTACACCCAAACTTCAGGGTTTCCCTCTTGAAATTTTGTTGGTCTCATTCCCATTTCAGACATGTGCGGTAGATTACCAATTTTCCTCATGTTGTCTGCCCTCTTCTTCCTACGTGCATATCACAAAGTTTGTTATTATTTATTCCAAAGGTCTCAGTCTAGCAACCTAAGTCACTCTGATACCATATGTCACACATCTACTAACTAATAAAAGTTCATAAAAAATAAAGTATTTACCACATACCATAATATTATATGGTCAATCTTGACAAATGAAAATGTAACACTTGTAACTCATTATTTTGACTTTACATAAATTACAGTGTGAATATTTGTTTTAAAACAACTAATGAAATTTGTCATTAGAATTGGATTACGACCTGAAGAGGTCACTATCAGGCTAGTACATATGTTATTACAACACTCTTTTGATATTATGGAGTAACATTTGTCCTACCAAATACGATTTGAATCATGAACCTTACACTACTTTGCATATTGCACTTTGGTGAATTTTTTAATCTTTAACTAAAATCACTTATCCGTCCTTGCGCTTCCATGTCACATTAATGGTCGCGGTTAACTCGGCCTAGGTGCCAGTGCTCCCTTGCTAGTGCTTTTATTATGGTACTGTCCCGACTATGACTTGGGATTCCTCCCAGAATCAATGGCCTCGGTGCAGATCTAGGATCAGACAGTTGTGGTGAATACTCTGGGTTCTAATCCTCTCATTAGGTGTATACTTCGTCTCATTTCTTCCTTGCAAGCTGTGACACCAACGTTTGTTGTAAAGGTTAACTTCCTCCACTTTTCTTCCGCGCGAGCTGGGGTTCTGGCGCTTGCTACATGGTTTGATTTCTTTAAACAGGTAAATGGTTGTCCCCATATCTGAGGTTAGATTCATAAATCCTATGCTTATTCTCCATCTTGTATACAACAATTAACTCTTTTGGTTCTTCTTTTATCAGGGTGAGGGCTTCATGTGGCTGCCATCAACTATGGAAGGTCTCCTCGGTTTGGCCTAGTCCAGGTATAAGACCATTCGAATCGTTTACTCCATTGTTATAGATTTGACAGTTTTACAAATTTAGTTAAGGGCTCTAATCGTTGTCTGTTATTGGAGTGGCATAGTATTGAAGAGCCATGGTGAAGGCTGGATGGAGCCCTCACCTGGATTATGGTTTGCGACAACCACCAGGTATATTAACCTAAAGGGTCCTTGCTTAGTTAAAGAATGTGTGGGGTTCAACCCCTTTGTTTTATTTTGAATAAAACCACTTATCATGGCTGTTTTAGAATTATTTTGACATTCTCGGCCCTTGGGGTCTATAATTTAAAAGGGGCTCTTGTGGCCTCTGGCCCTCTGAGAAGTCTTGTTTGAAAATAGAGGGTTATGTTGACCTGTAATGACATTTTGGTCTTTAATGATTCTAGCGACGGTTTGGACTTTTGAACCCTAGCCTCCTGTTCGTCTTGATACTGCTACATATATTCCCATTTAATGAAATTTATCATTCTATTTAACTTCTCTCATTTTACTCCTACATTGCTATGGGAGGCAACGTCCTCCACTGTACCTCTTCGTGGGTTGTTGTTATTTAGCTTTTCCGTCGTGTATATGGTTTCATACTGCTAATGCTAGTTCCTATTTTCGGTTATTCATTTTCAAAAGTTGGTTTTTGAAGACAGAGGATTCCTCGGGTCTTTTATCAAGAATTCCTTCGGGTTCTTGAATTCGCTCCATTACTTAATCACATTTGCATTTTATCACATGTTTATAACAAAACTAATCTACAATGAATAAAGTATATTGCGTAGTTAAAACTATCGCTCTGTATGTGATTAAGAGTTCAAAGAAGAACAAGGTATCTAGTATTCGAGTGAATCACTTGGGTTTTTGGCAGCACTTAACTCAGACTTGCCCTTTCTGTTTTGGGTTTACATTTATTTTTTCTATGAGATGATATTAGGGTTTATTCCATTGCTTTGGCCATCTCTGATAGTAAGCTTACATTTTCTTTATTACACAATAATATGTATGGTTATCTATGTACCTAAGGCTATTAATTGTTTAGATGGTACTTCTCTAGTCTTTTCCTACCAATAATTACTATTGTCTTCAATCTTTTTCAGTTTGTCTAAGAAAGAAATACAATATACTTACTATAGTCTTGGTCTGTAATCATGTTGAGGATTTACTTATCTCTGTTGGTAATACTTATATAAAGTTCATCTAACAAAAACTCAGAGAATTATCTAATCAGTGCCTAATTGTAGGATTATTTAGTAAGAAATTCATATCTATACAATTGTATGCCTATTTAGTAAGAAAATCATAACTATACACACGAATAAGACCTAACCATTTACACATAAATATATATAAATATATCAACATTGAGGATAATGTCTAGCAATTAAAAAGAAGATTTCCTCCACTTATCTGGACAGTTGTTTTCCATATTTTCTTCTATGTTAGTCCACAACAAAAACTTGCTCCTGGTTTCTTTTCCTCCCAACCTTGAGGCTATCATTCCAAATAGTCTCCCCCCGAGTTGTTCCTGTGTTCAGGAACCTCTTCTATGAGAACTTACAGTCTCACCACTATCTGGTCCTAACCAGACATAGCCATATCAACACTACTTGACCCTTCAACAAAGTTCTCTCTCCCTGATCTCAGATACACTTATCCTCTTGATCTTCTTGAATAAATCCTTAGGAAGTTAGTTGGAACAAGTAGCTGTTTCTGAAACTGATTCATAAGTAAAAAAACATTTACCGATAACTATTGATTTATTTTCAAAAATAATTATATTCCAAAAACAATCTCTTATAATTAAGAAAATAAATAGTTTGTTTTTTATGCAATAAAATAAAATATTTACATGGCCTTGGGATATCACAATTCATGGCTCATTAGTGTGATGCATTTCCTTGAGAAATAATATTGAACTTATTGGAAAAATCATGGAGACAACACAGTTGCATGGACATGGAAACATGGCTACATATCAGTGGCAAGGTGAAAGTATTGTGGCACATCGAAGCACATATATCGCAAAAGGGAAAAAAAATACTTGAGAGATGATTTTTTTTCTTAAACTACATGTAAATGGGTGTATGCCTATAAGACCTAGTAAGGCATATGTACCCCTAGTAAGGTCAAAAGTCATAGGCGTATGGCATGAAGTTTTCCTCGATTGAATCCAAAGAATTTCTCTAAGTAAATTTTAAAGGGAGGATTAGTAGATAAACGTGACTTAGTCAAATGGGGATTGTTAGATAAATTTGACTTGTCAAATAAATTTAGTATATAGTAATGATGTCAAAAGTGAATACCACAGAATAATTGAAGTTTCAAAAAAAATTTCATAAAAAAGAAAATCAAAAAACCTTTGTTAATGTTATTTTTATGCTATAAATGCTTAAATTTATTTTTCTCCCATACTTATTAATTATTATTATTATTATTTAATTATTATTATTATTATTATTTATATGTAACTTTTTTATCACAATTAAATCGAACATTCCCTAAAACTGCTTCTGCTTGGCTAAGAGCTCGTCTTCCTCGGACGTAAGGAAACAGGTTAACGGCCCAAGACCCAGAGGCATCTGGCAGGAGTGAAAGCCTGCTCCCTTACGGACCACCAGCGGGTTATTTCAGGTGGCGTGGTTTTGCTTGATAACAGTGATGTGTCAACTGACATTCGCGGATAGCAGCCAGAGATGGCTGTCCTCACTGTTGGTTTGACAAACTGAGTTTGATAGGTTTTTCCACCTTTTGAAAAAATAAAAAATAAAAAAATAAAAATAAAAATTAAATCAAACATTATTTTATCTTATAAAATCTAAATTAAGAAAATAACTAATTTTTCAAAATTTAAAATTTTAATGAATATTCTATTGAAATAGAATTTACAATTTATTGTTTCCTTCCATTTTAATTATGAAATTTGGAATATTACCCAAACCTATGTTGTGATTGTAATGAAAATTAATTGTGTAGGATTAATGCTATTAATAATAATCATTTTGTTTTTAAAATTTTATATTAAAAAAAAAAAAAATATTTAATTTTTATTTGTATTTATAATTAAAAAATATTAATATTTATGTAAAATGTTAATTTCGAAAATATCGGTAATGGTTTTGTTGATTTATTTCTTTTATTATATGGTTAATTTGTATTTGGTGTCGTGATCTTTGCATTGTTTTAATGGATTTTTTTATTATTTTTCAATTTTTATTTTAATGGATTTTAGATAATGGGAGATAAATAGATGATTTTTTACCAATCATGAATAATGAGTCCATTGCAACATATTTTTTTAATCATCTCAAAAGTGACGATTGACATGATTTCATTTTTTAATTTAAATAAATTATGAGTATTTTTATATAAAACTAAAAAAATATTATTTTTAAATTGAAATAATTTTGAATATTCATACGCAACAATTTTTTTGACAAATTGATACTCTTACCACTTGAATATGATTAACCTATTTTATCATTAAAATTAATATTTTAAAATTATTTTTTTTTATAGTTTCATATGTGGAGTATTCAATATCATCTTGATTTTTTCCAATGTAAATGTTATAGCGTTGAATTCAAATTCAATTTTAATAGTTATGATTTCTAATTCATTAATTCATTGTGTGGAGAGAGCCTTTTCCTAATATAATAAAAAAAAAATTGTAATGTTTGTTTGTTTGGTTTTTTTGACATTTTAACTTAATCAACAAAACAAAATAAAATAAAATAAAATTATAAATTAAAATAAGATCAAAATAAAATAGTCGATTTACCATTCACCTTTTTTGGACTCTATATTTTGAATATAATATTTTTTTTTAAATTATATATATATATAAAATAAAATTATTCTTATTTTAAAAATAAAATAATAATAATAATAACTTCACTCCAAAATAGTTTTACCCTTCAATATAAAATAAAATTAATATTCTTGGATAATTTAGCTAGTCGAGTGTCTGTTGCGAAGTATCTCGCCTATTGAGAGGTCATGGGGTCAATCTCCTCGACGTCCTTGGGGTTAATCCACTTTTCCCATGGATGTAGTGACCACTCATCCACCGCTCAGTATCTGTGAACCAGCCATAAAAAATTAATAATAATAAAATTAATAACAATATCATAAAGTTATTTTTATTGGAATTATAACCATGCAACAAGTCATTGTAACTATAATCATGAGTGGGTGAACACTCTAGGAAAAGTGAGAAGTAGCAAAAAAAAGAAAACCATATGTACAACAAGGCAACCGTCAATCCTGATTGAAAACAAGAGTATGAAATCTCTTAATTACAGAGCCATCAGAAACAACTGTATTAAGGATCGAAAAATATGCTAGATAACAAAGATGACCAAGGGTTCATTTAAAGAGAAGAGAAACCCCGTGGGGTTTAAAATTGAGCTAAATCTATACAATTCTGAAGAAAAAAAAGTTGAGGAAAATTCATTTCCAATCACAGTGGCATGCTACTATAGAGTGGATGGGAGGCGAGTAAAATCATGGAAGCTAACCTGTGAGCTATCGTGAAAGAATTTAGGTCAACCCTGAACATGCCTAGAACTCTTGAGGTATACGAAATAAAGGATTCATTTTTCCTTGAAATCATACTTGTACAGATAACAAGCGAAGAAAGATTGGAAAAGAGAAAAATAAAGTAAACAAATTTGAAGGAATTATTTTGAAGGTTTTTGGGAATCCATGCTTACTTGTGAAAAACAGGATAAACGTCCCTCATTCAACATTGCCAAGATAGAAGACTATAAATTAACATAGAAATGAATGATAAAAGTTTTTTGACAAGATCTCATGAAAGAAAATGTTTCTTACCCTATTTTTATAAGAACAAAGATGCCATAGAAAAAAAATACTGACTCGAGAACGCTAAAGATTGAATGAGAGAAACCCTAGGAAATTTAAACAAGCACATACGAATATGTGGTTATCTATTAATTTGGGAAATGATGACCAAGGGAGACAACTTGTTCCTAATCGAAGGATCTGAAACTCAATCCAAGGAAAATGTATATATTGCGAACCCTATGGAGGGTTAAAATAATGAATTCATATATATATATATATATATATATATATCTCGTAAAAGTTTCTTATTTTATGCTAGCTAGACATTCAATTAGAAATGGATATATTTCCATCCATGCAAACAAGGATGAAATTCACTTTAATACTTCATAGATGAAAATTTTCATAATTAAATGCAAATTGGTGTCAACTGTTAAAAAAGTACCTCAAGTTGTTAGAAATATATTCAAAACCCTTTGAAATTAGAATGCCAAAGTACTACCGAATAGTGAAATGTAAAATATACCTGCAATAGGAATGAACCAAAAATTAGAATACATGTACCATAAGGATCTCCAATTATAAACAAAGAAATAATGGTTATAAGGAAAAGATTCACCTAGCCAGGTTACAGAGTGACACCATGGTTGTGTATGCCAAACAAATGGAATGAAATGGGAGTGTGAATTGAGGTTGGGGTTTGGAATAAACTTGACCAATCTTCTACCATTCAAATTAAAAACCTCAATCCAAGCCATTGTTGGGTGATTGTACCTAAGTCTGAGACGGTCATATGGAGTGAGTATTGATTGTACGTATGACTAAGACAGTCATATGGAGTGAGTGCAGTGTCATTATTTCATAGCGTGAGCCTAAAGCTAGGTGTCATATGGTCCATTTCCTATATACCATAAGCAATCCACTATTGAGTTTAAAAGTTACAAAGAAAATATCTAAGGAGATATGAAAACCATGGTATTGTCGAATTCATCTCTTGAATGGTTACATATAAATATGGTGTAGCGCTATCAAAATGTATGGCAGGTGATATGAGTGAAAGATATTAATACATTTAAACTACTAATGTTTTGCAACAAGGTATTAATAATTGAAATAATAAGGATTTACTCAAAATTGGAACTTGTAACAAAACATTATAGTCATAGAAAGGGTGGTATGCAAGGACACTTAAATGATCCATCTCTCTAGAAGCACAAAAATATCAACTTGAGAATCATGAAAAGGGGAAAGGAGCAAGTAATGTTAGTCTTATTTTACAAGGATAGAAAACGAGAAATGAAGTCGGCATATGAGAGAAGGAAAGTTATGCTAAATAATTATACAACAATGGTGCATAATAATAGATTCCATTCAAATGTTAGTGGTAAAGAGTAATGCTTAAAATTCAATATAGTTCATACCTTGTTCAACTAAAAGTCTTCAACTGCACCAATAGTGTCCTATATTGGTAAAAATATGACAAGAATTCAAAGTATGTATAATTATAGTTATTAAAAAAAGAAATATAGTACCAGAGGTAGAAAGGAATGGAATAATTATCTATATTAAATTTTATGTGAGTTAAATATCACATAGTGGTAAATGTAAGCCCTATTTTGATGTTGGAAAATGAGAGGACATAATATTATTGCACTATACACATATATTTATGTTTCTAAATAAGATTATACAAATGACATCATTATAAAGATATGAAAATAAACTAGTTATTGAAGTAAATAAACTACCTAATGGTGAGTGTTAGGAGGAGACATTAATGGTAGACAAGAGCCTTGTAGTGAAATTAAATAACAAGAAAAAAAATTGTCTTGAAATTAGAGAGGAGTATTGTAGTATTGGAATGGAGGGTAGAGACATTACATATTGTATCAGAGTTGTAGGTTCAATATTTAGGCCTATGGGCCAACCCATAGCTAGAAGATAAGGATGAGCTCTATCTAGATCAAACTTGGGTGTGAATAGGAGATGAATTGTGACCTTCAACGACATAATTGTTCGAAGGAGTAGAAGACTAAAAAACTTGAACTAACTAGTAGTAAACCAATTCATGAAAAGGTTGAGGAAGTGAGATATTAGTAACATAATATTTGCTAGAGTTATGGCTAGGATATGAGACTTGTATTAAGGTATGAATAAAAAAAAATACCAAATTATATTAAAAGATCCAATGTATATTCGAAAAGATCCCTAGTAAGGTGATATGCAACAGAAAAAGTTAAATTGACAAAAGATGCAGTAATAAAACACTACACAATTAAAGACTACTTTGTACATAAGAAAAGCTTATTTTTCCTGTATCTGCTGCTAGGTCACATGCCGCGCTGCTGCTGAGCCAGCACTCTACAGTGCTTGTGGCCTTCGGCCCTTCACTTTCCATGGCCCCTACGAATGCAACCCTAGAGGCGGCCGCTGCCCAGCTGGCCTTCTCCGCCCTAGTCAAATCTTTGCCGCCTCAGCGCCCTCGCCCAACAATCTCAAAGTTTGTTAAGAAGCTAGATGTTTTGCAAGAAGTGATTCTTCCCCCTGCTCTCCCTCGCATGGCAGCACTTTCTCTGGCAGAACGAGGTCTCATCAGGCAATTCATTGGTCTTTGGCCCTCTCCAAAGACGGTGCAAAGGTGGGTCGAGTGAAACTGGTTCGATAAAATAAACGGAACAATTTCCATCCGCTTTTGTGCGAAAGGGTACTTCACCTTCCACTTCGAATCAAGAGAAGACAAGGATCTAATCTTTAGGAACGGACCATATTTCATGGACTCCAGAGGCTTGTACCTTAACAAATGGACCCTGGATTTTGATCCTGAATTGGATTTTCCTAGCGTAGTCCCAGTCTGGGTTCGACTCCCTCATCTCCCTCTCCATTGTTGGGGAGATGAATCAGTTCAAGCCATTGGAAATGTTGTTGGAAAGCTTATTGATTGCAGTGAGCCAAACGACAACATGCAAGCTTGCGCTCGCATATGTGTTGAGGTTCATCTCGACAAAGGCCTCCCGGAGGCCATCAAGCTCAAAGTGGATGACTGGACTCACATCCAACAGTTGGAGTACGAACAGATCCCGTTTAAATGCAAGGTATGTCACGAATATGGCCATTTTGCCAATCGTTGCTCTAAATTAGTTGATGTTGTAAACATTTCATAAGATGAGCAAAGGGAAACTGTTAAAAAAAAGAAGACAACTTCCATCCTTAAGGCAAACGCTGAAGCTACTCCTCCCAAGGCTAATCACACAGCCTCCCCCTCCACCTCCTCAATGGATCCTCCTCTCCTCAACTCTTCCACCTCTGCCCCTCCACCTCCCCCCCAAAAGACTTCCTCAGAATCATCCAACCCCTTTTCCGCCATTTCCCCCTGAAGATAACCCCCACCCTCTCCATGCCTCTATCCCAAGCTGATACTAATGCTCCCATCCACCCTCTACTAAATTCTTCTTCTTTTTTCCAAGATCCTCCCTCCACTAGATCAACCAAGAGTTCTTGTAAAGAGTGCGGTGTAAATCTGGATGCACAAAAAAAACAAGGGCCAAGAAGGAAGTCTACAAAGTAGCAGAGAGATGAAAATGCTCAAAAAGACATTGCCATGGGTACGCAGAACCCCATAGAAACTTACATTTTGGGGAAAAATAGTAAAGAGGCAGCACATAAGGAACAAGGAGGGCGAGCAACTCTCCGTATCCCTCACATTCAATGATGAAAGCCCTATCCTGGAATAGCAGGGGACTAGGGCACCCCTCCAAAATTGTTGCTCTAAATGATCTGATAATTCATGAGAAACCAGAAATCCTAATGCTACAAGAAACAAAACAAGGACACCAAGAAATGAAAGGAATCATTGATCAGCTCAAGCAGTATGAAGGTCGCATATGCGAGTCAAGGGGCACCTCCAGGGGAATTGCAACCCTTTGGAACCATAGTGTTTGGAAACACACAACAGATACAATCAACCACTATTGGATTAAAGTCACTCTAGAGAGCCTAACAGATAGCAAAAGAATTGTTATCTACAATATCTATGCGCCAAGTCACTACAGAGACAAAGAACAATGTTGGACTTCCCTCAAAGCAGACATAGATGAAGAAGAAAACAACAATATTATCCTTGGTGGAGATCTCAATCTCATACTCCACTCCAACAAGAAAAGAGGAGGTTGTTTTTCACATGACCCTTGCAGAACACAGTTGGAAACCATCATGCAAGACCACGATCTAGTTGATGTTGCACCAAAAAATTGCAAATTTACTTGGAATAATCGCAGACTGGGAAAAGACAATATCATGGAGTGGCTAGATAGGATTTTGGTGAATGTTTCGCTCCTCTCATATTACTCCACCGCATACGTTGTTGTACTCCCCTATTCAGTGTCTGATCATTATCCCACAACTCTTGTTCTCGAAGCCCACTGTCCCTTAGGGCCCATTCCATTTAAATATAGTCCACTGTGGAGCAGCATTCCTATTGTCGATCAGATTGTCAAATTCACATGGAGTCAGCACATAGAAGGGTCGTCGGGATACATATGGGAAAACAAGCTGAAAAGGACCAAAAGCGCCTTGAAGGAATGGGCAAAAAATTATTACAAGGAACCTGAGAAGGTTAAAACTGAAATAAAAAGCAAATTGGAGAAAGTTCACAGCATGATAGAGGAATGAGGGCTCTCCCAGGAATACAAAGCACTCGAAGGCGATCTCTACTTCCAGCTATATCGTGCCAATAGAGCGGAGGAGCAAAAATGGAGAATAAAATCAAGACAACTATGGCTGCAAGGAGGTGACAAAAACTCTGCCTTCTTCCATAAGCAGGCCACTGTCAGGAAAATCAGAAACAATGTTACCTCCATCACCGATGCTGAAGGCAATCTCCAAACCACACAAGATGCTATTAAAAAGGTTGCCTCAGAACATTACAACATCCTCTTAACTGAGACAAAAGAAGCTGAATATTACTCAAATCTTCTACAACACCTTCCCACAGAGATCAGTGAGGAAATCAATGAAAATCTAACCAAGGAAATTGAAGAAGAAGAAATACAAAGAGTTGTCTGGACGCTTCAGCCAGAAAAGGCTCCTAGCCCAGATGGTTTCCCCATCTGCTTCTACAGAACTTACTGGGGAATAATCAAAAAAGACCTTGTTAAGATGATAAAATGGGCCCAACGCAAGTGCAAATCAGAGGTTTCACCAATGCCACCCATCTTGCCCTCATCCCTAAAGAGAATCGACCTTCATCTTTCTCCTGATTTCGGCCCATTTCACTTTGCAATTCCTCAAATAAAATTCTGACCAAAATCCTCGCTTCTCATCTTAAACCTCTTCTCCCCTCACTCATCTCTGAGAATCAAGGAGGCTTCCTCGCCAATAGACAAATTTCTGACTCCATTCTTCTTGTCCAAGAGGATATACACTAAAGCCAAACTAGGAAAGAAAAAGGTTTCATTTTAAAACTCGACTTAGCCAATGCCTTTGACCAAGTTAGGCACTCATTCCTCTTTGTTGTTCTAAAGAAAATGTGATTTGCTGCACCCTTCCTCGACCTTGTCAAAGCATGCATTTCAGGTCCTTGGATCTCTCCTCTCATCAATGGTAGACCAAGGCCTTCCTTTCAATCTTCTCGAGGATTAAGACAAGGCTGTCCCCTTTCTCCTTACCTGTTCATCTTGATGGCTGAGTCTTTCAGTAAGGCTTTGGGCTATAATCGACACATCGGTCTTATCACTAGTATTAAATTTGGGAATGGAGTCAAAAACATAAATCATTCTCAATTTGCTGACGAAACACTGTTAATGGGAGAAGCCTCCAATATCATAGCTCGTCGATTCAAAACCCTCTTAGAAAAATATATGAGCTACTGTGGAGGTATCGTCAACTATCTCAAGAGTTGCATCTATGTCTGGAACACATCTGCTCAAACTCTTCATAACATTGCCAGCACATTTGGGGTCCCTTGCAAGTTAGACTGGGGGAATTTCTCTTATCTAGGCATGCCGGTGAGTGCTGGTCCTCTAAAAGCTGAAGTATGGGACACTATCATAGATAAAATGAAAAGGAAAGTGAAATAATGGGGCTCCTCTTGGCTTAATCCAGCAGGATACCTATTTCTTCTCAAATCAGGTCTTTCTTCTTCACCCTTATATCAATTTACGCTTCTGCAAGCTCCTGCCAGTTTTCATCACAAAGTGGAAGCCATCCTCCATTACTTTCTTTGGCAATGGGGGAAAAATGAAAGAAAGAAATACAACCTTATAAATTGGAAACAGGTTATTCAACCCCAGAAGAATGAAGGTTTAGGAATCAGATCACCAGAGCTCTTAAATCTGGCTTTTGGTGGCAAGATTGTGTGGAGACTCATTAGTGGCCAATCCGCTTGGTGGAAAAATGTGCTGGAAGCCAAATACCTTAATTCTCCGAGGCAGCACCTCTTGGATCATCATATCCCTGTCAAAGCTTGCTCTAAAATCTGGGGGCTGTGTAAGAAAGCAATTCCCTTTCTTGCTCAAAACATTTCCAAGGTTCCCAAGGGTGGAAATAATATCAGAATTGGGGTAGATAGAATAATGGGCCAGCAGGCCATTAGCAGCAGACCTGGAACTCATCAGATTCTATCCTTTCTCGACAACATGGGGCTCCATTATTTGGACCAGATATCTCAATGGGACATTCACTCATAGCTTTGGACAGGATGGATCTTCCCAGAAATACCCACTGATCTTCCCGGCAACGGTACCAATTAATGTTATCACCCCAAGAAACTCTTCTAGGTTGTATCTCAGAGATGCTCGGGAACATTATAAACTCAACAAAAATGTTGGAAATAGGTGGATGAATGGAAGGAATGATGCATATTCAAGCCAGATAACCACTTCTACTATGCTTGACCCTAGACATGGGTGAACACCCCCAGACTACAAGGCTTTATACCACCAATTACTCACAATTTCAGGAAAAGGTGATGATGGAGAATACTGACCACACCAGCAGATGCACAAGAACATGTGATGGTCAGCTGCAACCAGTAAAGAGGTCTGCAAATCTATTTCCTAATGCACAGACAGGATGATAGCTCTCTTGCACTAAGCAAATAGAAACCTGCATAAGATATTCAATGATACATACTAAATTCTAACATAGAGGTGGGATGACAGCCCCTCTAATGCTAAACATCAAAAGCACATGAAAAATGTATAACAGGCACAGCCTAGAACAGAGCAGAAATGGAAAGTGAGCAATTAACAGCAAAAGAAGCTTGTATTAGCTGAAAATGAAGTCTAGACGTTGTAGTTATCACAGTAGTTACAGTCTCCAGAAGTTGAACCTTATATCAAAATAACATCCATCATCCTCAAAAACTTTCCAATGCTGGACATTGTCAGGCAAGGATGGTCTATATTTCATTTGGACTTCATAAACTAGTCTGGGAGGCATGGGAGGAATAAACATGCTAGCAGACATAGCAAGGGAATCAGCAAGCTGATTTTGGGCTCTAGGAATATATGAAATACAAAAATAATAAAAAGAATCTTTGAGTCTCCATACCTCATCTCTATATGCTTTCAGCCTTGGGTGCTTTACTTGAAATGTTTTATTCACTTGTTGAATGATCAAATCAGCATCTCCAAATACCTTTATGTTCCTGATTCCTCTATCTTTTGCTACATTAAGGCCCAATAGCAGAGCCTCATACTCTGCTATATTGTTTGTGACTTGAAAAGCCAGCTTAAAAGACAGCTGTGTGCTTTTTTTTTTCTGGATATATTAGCACCACCCCTGCTCTTGCAGTCTCCCTGGAACATGCTCCATCAAAGAGCATCTCCCAAACCTGACTTCCTTTCTCTTCCTCAGCCTGAGTTGTTGGTTTCCTGATCTGCATTGAGGCCTTCCGAGATTCTTCTATTTGGAAGATACATGCTCCAAAATCAATGTCCATGGCATAAATGGGATGATTAGTAGGATTCTTCTCATCACTGATGATATATGCTAACTGTGTTTCTCTGTACAATCTCTTGCTTTCTCCTCCAAAAACTGGGACAGTGGCATAAGATAGATCATTCTGTAATGTCCGAATTCTGATATTATTGCCACCTGTTATCACCCCAAGAAACTCTCCTAGGTTGTATCTCAGAGATGCTCGGGAACATTACAAACTCAACAAAAATGTTGGAAATAGGTGGATGAATGGAAGGAATGATGCATATTCAAGCCAGATAATCACTTCTACTATGCTTGACCCCAGACATGGGTGAACACCCCTAGACTACAAGGCTTTAGACCACTAATTACTCACAGTTTCATGAAAAGGTGATGATGGAGAATACTGACCACACCAGCAGATGCATAAGACCATGTGATGGCTGGCTGCAACCAGTAAAGAGGTCTGCAAATCTATTTCCTAATGCACAGACATGATGATAGCTCTCTGGCACTAAGCAAACAGAAACCTGCATAACATATTCAATGATACATACTAAATTCTAACACAGAGGTTGGATGACAGCCCCTCTAATGCTAAACAGCAAGAGCACATGAAAAATGTATAACAGGCACAACCTAGAACATAGCAGAAATGGAAAGTGAGAAATTAACAGCAAAAGAAGCTTGTATGAACCTTACATCAAAATAACATCCATCATCTCTCATTACATCTGTTTTTTGGGTCTATATAGAGTTTGTTTACAAAAATGCTCTGCTGCTCAGTGCGTGGAGGGGTCATAATGGACCACCAACCACATTAACTATCTAGAATGGGCCTCTGCTACGATCTGTTGCTTTCATGAATGAATTTTGACCTTCTCTGGTACTTTGTTGTCCTTCTTGAGTAGGTGGAGTGCAATATGGAAGACATTCCATAACTGATAAATGCTCAAATGTGCTCGAAGCTGTCTTGTTTCCTTCTCGGCCATGCTTACTTGTTAAATGCAGTTTCTGAGGATTTAATGCCAGGTACTGGATTCTGTCCTCCTTGCTCCTTCGGGTACACTGGACAGGCTATGGAAATGGGCAGCATAGCGGAATCATGGGGAATAAAGATCAACCGTTGGATCGCGTGGATCGACGGCGGGCAACGGTTTGCAGTGGCTATCGGGAGACGTGAGATCGGGACAAACGAGGGACATCGGATCATGGTCGGGCAGATCCGACAGCGATCGGGAGGTGAAAGCACGCGGGATTTAATCGGCAGGGATGGCGGTAAGTGGTTTCCCCGCACCGCTTACGGAGAAGGGCGGTAAAGGTACGCGGGGGAAGTGATCCCATACATCGCAAGACACGTGGCTGATGCGACAGGAGGGAAACCACTCTCCCCGCTGGCTAACATGCAAGCAGATTGCGTGGTCGTTAGGTGTGAACGTCGTCAGATCTTGCGGCGGACGATCAGACGGCAGGGCTTTAACGCACATGTTTTTGACTGAAATGACGTGAAAAAGGCTTGCGACAGGCACTCGGTTGGGTTATCGAGGTTATATGATGTTTAGATTCAGCACCCGGGGCTTAGGGAATATGGGTTTATAAAGAAATTTGGAGTAAAATAGGGATAAGGGGGTTATGGGAGTGTAGAAAAATTGAGGAGGAGGAAAAGGACTGCTGCGAGCTCTTTGTAAGCATAGCTAGCACTGCCCAACCTGTTTTTATCCCTCAAATGCTGAAGAATATAGCAGAGCTAACACTGGCTCCTTCTGGGGATGAGATCCTCCCTGTGAGGTCTCAAGAACCTGCAAATCAATGCCTTGATGATGAAAAACAAATTAACAAAATTCCTACTGTTCCATTGGGCATGGAGTCTACTTTTCTTACACTAAACTGATAAAAAAAAATATTTACAACTTTAAGGCCAAAAGACCTTAAATCACATAAATTTTGAGAAAATGCCCATTAACTGGGCTATCAAAAACTGCTTCTCCTCCCATACTTTTCAGTACGAAGGTGTTGTTCCCTTGAATCTGAGAAATGATAAAAGGCCCTGTCCAAAAAGCATCAAACTTTCCATGATTGCCTTTCTTTTCTTTCAATGCATCCCACTTCAGCACCAAGTCTCTAACCTGAAAATTATCTGTCTTTGTCTTCCTGTCAAAAGCATTCTTGATCTTTTTCTGATGTGATGTAGCCTTTTCAACCAACTGTTCTCTGATTTGATGTACCTTTGCTAAATCAGTAATCCTTCTTGCCATGTCTTCTTCCTCATTCTGTTCTTCTTGAAGGAATTTTGCCACAGGGAGAGTTAACTGAATTGGAAACACAGCTTCAGTGCCATACACTAGCTTGAAAGGAGAATTTCCTGTGGATGTTTTAATGGTCACTCTGTCAGCCCACAGTGCATACTTGAGCCTAGAATCCCAATTCTTCTTGTTGTCCTCTAACAATTTTTTGATTATCCTTATCAGGCTTTTATTAGAGGATTCTGCTGGACCATTACCTTGAGGATAATATGAGGTGGAATGAACCAGTTTAATACCCACTGAATCACACATATCCACCAATTCTTTTGCCCTGAAGGCTGCTGCATTGTCCGTGACTAATTTATGTGGACAACCAAATCTAGTGAAGATATTTTCTGTCAAAAACTTCATTACCACATTATGATCAACCTTCCTGGTAGGGATTGCTTCAATCCACTTAGTGAAGTAATCAATGGATACTAATATCCATCTGTGTTGGCCACTGGAATGTGGATTGATTTCTCCAATGAAATCCAAGCCCCACTACTGAAAAGGTCCTTTTGCATATATTGGTTTCAAGGGCAAGGACTTCAATTGCTACTTTCCTTCAAATCTTTGGCACCTGTCACAAGATTTAACAAATGAAAATACATCAGAAAATAAGGAGGGCTAGTAATACCCAGCTCTGATGATCTTATGGGCAGTAGTTTTCCAATAATGGTGCCCTCCACACATGCTGGAATGAAACTGCTGCATGACTTCTATTGACTGTTCTTTGTCCAGACACCTCAAAAGCACTCCAGATGGATCCCTCCAATAGAGCAGATTTTCATTAATGCAATATTTAGTTGCTCTAAGCTTAATAGTTCTGGCTTGACTTTGAGTAAGGCCTGAAGGGATTTCTAGCTTCAGCAAGAATTTAACTATTGCAAAATACCAATCACAAGAAGCTAGATTCTCGGCCACTGCCTGCTTTCTCTCTGGTTCAGCTACTTCCTCTTCTTCATTTGTCTAACCAATTTCTGCAATTATGCACAGGAAATCTATATCCAATGATCTGCAATTTTCTTCAGCCAATAACTTGGCAAGACCGTGACCTCTAACCAGCTTAGTGGGCTTCAGTTCTATATTAAATTCAATTAACTTTGCAATCCATTTAGCCCTTCTTCCATCAGCATCAGGTTGTGTCAAGACATCTTTTATTGCAGCAGAGGGTACATATGCAATTATCTTGGAGTGCAGAATGTAAACTTTGAAAGCTTTCAAAGATTTGATAAGAGCATATGCTTGTTTTTCAATGATATCATACCTCAGTTCGGCATCCCTTAAGTTTTTGTTGAAAAATGCCACTGGATGCTCTGAACCTTCTTCATCTGCTTGCAATAAAACTGCTGCAATGGTGTCTTCAGAGGCAAATGAAAATATATGGAACTCCTTGCTGTAATCTGGACTGCTTAGAGTGGGAGCTTCCATAATGGCCTTTTTAATAGACTCAAATGATTTTCTTGCTACATCAGTCCATCTAACCTCTGATCCTTTCTTCAACATGGAGGTAACATGCTTCACCAGTTCTGCAAAATTTGGTATAAACCTCCTCACAAAATTTATTTTGCCCAGAAAGGACTGGATATCTTTCTTTGATCTCGGGACAGATAAAGTCTGTATTGCTTTTACTCTTTCTGGGTCAATTCAGACACCTACAACAGAAACAACATGTCCCAACAACTTGCCTTCTTCTAAAGCAAATTGTGATTTTTTAGGATTGACTGAAATCCCAAACCTTCTGCACTTCAGAAACACTTTTTTCAAATGTTGCAAATGGTTTTGATGGCTACTGGAGTATATTGTTATATCATCTAGGTAGATGAGGACAAATTTATCCTTTTCTCCCACAAATGCTATATCCACAGCTCTCTGAAAGGTAGCTCCAACATTCATTAACCCAAAAGGCATCTTGGCATACATAAAAGTGCCCCAAGGAGTGGTGAATGCAGTCTTCTCTTGATCATCTAGATGCACAACAATCTGATTAAAGCCTAAAATTCCATCCAAGAAAGACATTACTTTGGCTCCTGAGAGTTTCTGCAGCAAATGCTCCATCTTGGGTAGAGGATAGTTGTCTTTCTTGGAGCACTTGTTTAAGTTTCTGAAATCAACACAGAGTCTGATTTCTCCACTTTTCTTCCTCACCACTACTAGGTTGGCTACCCATTTTGAATATCTGAGAGGGACTATGATTTTGGCAGCCAGCAACTTTTTAATTTGTTTTTCAATCAGAGGAAGAAGCATAGAATTTATTGGTCTCAGCTTCTGTTTGAAAGGTATGGTGTCTTTCTCTAGAGGGATTTTATGCTGTATAATCTTTTTATCATAGGTTTTGAGGTCACTATACTCCCAGGCAAACACATGAGCAAATTGCTTCATTAAATTGCAGTATTCAGCATTTTGGTCAGAAGACAGATGGGAAGACAGATTTACGTTTCTAGGCTGACCTGGACTTCCTATGTCATGCTTACAAACTGCAGATTGGTCTTCTTTTTGGGCAACCTTGTAAGGCACATCATTTTGGTCAAACAGTCATTCTAAAGGAATTAAGCCCTTAGGAATATGATTGCTGGGAAGCTGGACAATGCTATTTTTACCAATTTTGTTTCTAAGCTGGGATTGGGGATTTTCTTGCAAGGCTTCATTTTCTTGGTCAATTTGCATTTCAGAAAACTCATCAATGACTTGCAAAAACCTATTTATTTCATCATCATCTTCACAAACTTTCCAATGCTGGGCATTGTCAGGCAAGGATGGTCTATATTTCATTTGGACTTCATAAACTATTCTGGGAGGCATATAAGGAATAAACATGCTAGCAGACACAGCAAGGGAATCAGCAAGCTGATTTTGGGCTCTGGGAATATATGAAATACAGAAATAATCAAAAGAATCTTTGAGTCTCCATACCTCATCTCCGTATGCTTTTAGTCTTGGGTGCTTTGCTTGAAATGTTTTATTCACTTGCTGAATGATCAAATCAGCATCTCCAAATACCTTTATGTTCCTGATTCCTCTGTCTTTTGTTGCGTTAAGGCCCAATAGCAGAGCCTCATACTCTGCTATATTGTTCGTGACTTGGAAAGCCAGCTTAAAAGACAGTTGTGTCCTTTTTGTTCTGGAGATATCAGCACCACCCCTACTCCTGCAGTCTCCCTGGAACATACTCCATCAAAGAACATCTCCCAAACCTGACTTCCTTGCTCTTCCTCAGCCTAACTTGTTGGTTTCCTGATCTCCATTGAGGCCTTCTGAGATTCTTCTATTTGGAGGATACATGCTCCAAAATCAGTGTCCACGGCATAAATGGGATGATTAGTAGGATTCTTCTCATCACTGATGATGTATGCTAAATGTGCTTCTCTGTACAATCTCCTACTTTCTCCTCCAAAAACTGGGACAGTGGCATAAGATAGATCATTCTGTAATGTCCCACCTAGTTTCTTAATCCATCCTCTAGACAACAGCATGCCAAACTTGGGAAGGACATTTGCTACCACAATATCCATCATCATACTCTTCATGGGCAGCTGAGTTAAGGTAATGGCTAGGTCTTTGATTAATCCTAGGAATTTCACTTTCCTTGAATCAAAAGAGAATAATTCATGATATGGTCTAGTGATATCAAGGCCCAAATCTTCCATGACAGCTTTAGGCATCAAATTGTGGCTGGCCCCTGTATCTAGCAGACAATTGTGGAGGATGGATTTAAGAGATCTGTGGTTTGTATCTTTTGAATCAGTGACCGGAGAATCTGTTCATACTGTGGATTCTCCGGTCACTGATTCAAAAAATTGTGGAGGATTTTGTCATGAATGGTCAATGAGACATAAAAATATGGAGAATTATTATCAGCAGGTTCAATCATGGGGCTAAGCACAACGACAGGTTTATCATCTTGCAAATTGACAGAGTCAGTAGAGGTCTGTGTGGTTTCAAGCTCAAGAGCTTCAAGGATAGGCTTTCTAAACACTTCAGTGTTCACCAATTCTACCAGAGGCACATATATTTTTAACTTCTGGACTTCTGATTCAAAGCTGAAAGAGGAAGGCAACTTATCAGAACCTCTTACCTCTTGAATTGGAGCTTTGAGGAGGACAGAGTCAGCTGTTGGTCTTCTCTGTCTGATATTCTGTGACTCTGTTTGGACAGCAGCTCTTTGGGCAGGATTCTCTTTGACATTTTTTGCATTTGACCTCAGATTGTATCTTTGCTGGTCAGCAGCTTGCAGAGCAACCTCTCTGTCCCATTCCTGACTTATTTGGTCCTGCAACAAAGATTCTTCGTATGCAGCCAATGTCAAAAAGGCAGCACTGCCTTTATCTTCCATGCAGTGAATTTCATCCTCATCTTCAAACTGTTCCTCCTCCATGACTACATTCCGGAAAGGAGCTTTAAATTTCTGTTCTTCATTTGGTTCTTTTTCCCTCTGAATTATTTGTAACTGTTCATTTGCTCTTCTGAATGGATTTGTTTTTCTTGGAGCAAATGTGTTCTGCTACCTTGTCTTTCCTGAATTTTTCTCAACCTTCAGCTTAGATATTTTAGCAGCCAATGACTCTATCATCTATGTCATTTTGTCTAATTTAGGCTCTAAAGGTGAGGGAGAGGAAGTAGAAGCCTGACCTCTCTGCCTTCTTCTGTTAGCTTGACTTTTAAGCTTTTCTGCAGCCATGATATTAGATTCTACTTCTAGGGTTGCATCCTGCATGTCTGCCAGAGTAGCACATCTCCTTTCTCTCAATAATAGGCATAAATCAGAGTCAAAAGCATTAGCATAAGTGAGTTTGGCAGAGGTGGGGGTAGGTTTTACCTCAGCTGGTATCTTACTATACATATGATTGAATCTTTTGTTAAAATCAGGCAATGATTCCCCATTTTCCCTCTTCAGGTTACCAAAATCAGTATGGTAATACAGCAAGTCCTTTTTATCTCCCTAGTGCTTCAAAAATGCTTCATCTAAGGCTTCAATATTAGCAATAGATCTAGGAGCTAGTTCTCTGAACCACTTCCTAGCCTCTCCATCAAGGCTCTGTACAAAAACTCTCATCCATGCATCATTTTCACTTATATCTGGGTTATTAGCATAACTATAAAAAGCCTCAAGGTGTTGTTCTGCTGTCGCTCCCTCTGTACCAGTAAACTTGGGCATATATTTATGATATTCTCCCACAGACATGGGATTCAAAGGAACAGGCAAAACTAAAGGCCCATACCTAGCAGCAACGATTCTTTCTATCTTCGTAGGTGCTTGCTGGCCTGCCATGACTGGGGTATGTGGAAGAACAGTGGCAGATTGAGCAGTATGAAACAATGAAATGGATGACAGAGAAAAAGGGATGTTATGGACTGTATGGGAAGTTTTCTTTGAACTAAGATTAAAAGAGGAACTGACTGAACAAGGGGCTGTATTAATCTTTGAAGGAATTTCCTTACTAACAGTGTTGAGATCTAAATCTTCAAACTGTATATCTTCAGCTATAACTTTATCTTTCAGAGATGCATGAGTTTTCTTAAGCTTACCTGATCCTGATGCTCCTTTCCGTGATGTTTTCTTCGATTTAACAGTCCTCTCAGGGTCAGGCACTGGTTCAGCTGGTGATTTCTGAGGATTTCTTCGAGTATGCCTCACAAACTGAGCCATAACTTCAATGTGGAGTCGCCAAAGGTTGGTCTTCCTTCGATGGAGTCGCTAGATAGATAATTACAACTAGAATATGTTTCCAAACCTTGTCTATCATCAAAGCTTGGAACTGTGTCGTTCTTCCAGGGAAGCTGAGCCTCAATCTCCTCTCCATGGCAACGGTGCCAATTAATGTTATCACCCCAAGAAACTCTCCTAGGTTGTATCTCAGAAATGCTCGGGAACATTACAAACTCAACTAAAATGTTGGAAATAGGTGGATGAATGGAAGGAATGATGCATATTCAAGCCAGATAACCACTTCTACTATGCTTGACCCCAGACATGGGTGAACACCCCCAGACTACAAGGCTTTAGACCACCAATTACTCACAGTTTCATGAAAAGGTGATGATGGAGAATACTGACCACACCAGCAGATGCACAAGACCATGTTATGGCCGGCTGCAACCAGTAAAGAGGTCTGCAAATCTATTTCCTAATGCACAGACAGGATGATAGCTTTCTGGCACTAAGCAAACAGAAACCTGCATAACATATTCAATGATACATACTAAATTCTAACACAAAGGTGGGATGACAGCCCCTCTAATGCTAAACATCAAGAGCACATGAAAAATGTATAACAGACACAGCCTAGAACATAGCAGAAATGGAAAGTGAGCAATTAACAACAAAAGAAGCTTGTATTAGCTTAAAATGAAGACCAAACGCTGCAAGTATCATAGTAGTTACAGTCTCCAGAAGTTGAACCTTACATCAAAATAACATCCATCATCCCTCATTACATCTGTTTTTGGGTCTATATAGAGTTTGTTTACAAAAATGCTCTGCTGCTCAGTGCGTGGAGGGGTCATAATGGACCACCAACCACATTAACTATCTAGAATGGGCGTCTACTACGATCTGCTAGTTTCATGAATGAATTTTGACCTTCTCTGGTACTTTTTTGTCCTTCTTGAGCAGGCGGAGTGCAATATGGAAGACATTCCATCACTGATAAATGCTCAAATCTGCTCGAAGCTGTCCTGTTTCCTTCTCGGCCATGCTTACTTGTTAAATGTAGTTGTTGAGGATTTAATGCGCCAGGTACTGGATTCTATCCTCCTTGCTCCTTCGGGTACACTGGACAGGCTATGAACATGGGCAGCGTGAAGGAAGCATGGGGAATAAAGATCAACCGTTGGATCGCGTGGATTGACGGTGGGCAACGGTTTGCAATGGCTATCGATAGACGTGAGATCGGGACAAACGAGGGCTGTCGGATCGCGGTCAGGCAGATCTGACCGTGATCGGGAGGCGAAAGCATGCGGGATTTAATCGGTGGGGACGACGGTAAGTGGTTTCCCCGCACTGCTTACGGAGAAGGGCGGTAAACGTACACGGGGGAAGCGATCCCATACATCACACGACACGTGGCTGATGCGACAGGAGGGAAACCACTCTCCCCGTTGGCTAACATGCGAACATATTGCGTGGTCATTAGGTGCGAACACTGTTAGATCTTGCGGAGGACGATCAGACGGCAGGGCTTTAACACACATGCTTTTGACTGAAACGACGTGAAAAAGGCTTGCGACAGGCACTCGGTCGGGTTATCGGGGTTATATGATGTTTAGACTCAACGCCCGGGGCTTAGGAAATATGGGTTTATAAAGAAATTTGGAGTAAAACAGGGATAAGGGGGTTATGGGAGTGTAGAAAAATCAAGGAGAAGGAGGAAAAGGACTGTTGCGGGCTCTTTTTAAGCATATTCAGCACTGCCCAACTTATTTTTATCCATCAAATGCTGAAGAATATAGTAGAGCTAACACTTCCCACTGATCTTGAGGCAAGTCTTACTAATCTCCAAACCCATCTCCATGGCATTTCCCCTACCAAAAAAAACAGTGATGATGGCTTCCGTTGGGACCTTTCTGGCTCCAATTACACAGTCAAAGTTGCTTACCAACAAATCTGTAGCAATGAATATCCCATGCCCATTTGGGCACATTGGAAAATCGCTTGGAAATCAGAGACCCTTCCAAAAATAAAACTCTTCATTTTGGTCCTCCTAAAAGGGAAAGTCCTCACCTCAGACAATCTGCAAAAACATGGTATAATTGGCCCATCCCACTGCCCAAACTGCTAATCAGCTGAAGAAACCATCCAGCACCTATTCATTGCTTACCCCTTTGCTACTACCTGTTGGAAAGAATTTTTTCTAAACATCCATCTCCCCTGGGGTTCCCACAACTCCATTGTTGAAGTTTTGCATCTTTGGAAGAGGAACTATCCTTGGCAACGAAAGAAGAACAATATTGCTAGAAGAGTTTGGAATGCTCTCCCCTGCTCTCTTCTGTGGAACATATGGCTGGCACGAAACCATATGGTCTTCAAAGACAAAGAAACCAACATCAAGAAATTATGCAGCAAGGCATGGAGCCTTACATTGGAAGCAATATCTGTCAAAAGTCAAGGGAAAATTGACATCGCCAATCTCTGTGTCAAAGAAAGGAATTTCATAGGGTATTTGTTGGATAAAAGTAACAGTGGCCAAAGCAGGAGTGACATTAGTAGTTAACGCAACAACTCTAATTACAGCTGGAAAATAAGAATGAAAGATGAGGAGTTTTCTATCTAGCTTAGAAACTGTAACACACATTATCTTTTCTTCGATGGGTCCTCCAAATTTAACCCAGGAATGGCTAGGGCTGGCGGAATCATTTGCAATGACAATGGAGATATTAAATCTGCTTATGAATGGGTATTAGGCCCCCTCTCCAATAACAGGGCTGAAGCTCTCGCACTATACCAAGGGCTCATTCAGCTTCAAAAACTCGGCATAAGCACTGCAACGATCCTTGGAGACTCTGCCATCATCATTAGTCTGATGGTATATAATCAGAACGCCTCCAATGTGATCCTACAACAAACAATAAGTCGATGTCAAGCACTTACCCAGCAAATGAAAGAAGTCTGTTTTTTCCATGTACTTCGCTCCCTCAACAAGGAGGCCGATTCTCGTGCAAGCAGAGCCTGCTCCAAATCCATAGGCAATCTCCGATGTAATGCCATCGAATCTCAATGTTACCTGCCATGAACAGAAGTGAATCAATCTTCAGATCACCCGCAGAGGTATCTAACAACATCGGGTACCTCCTCACTGTCATTCACAATGTCTTTATGCTAAATTTGGTCCTTGTTTCAGCAGAAATCTCCTTCGAATCTTATGATGATGATAACACTGTCACAATATCTCTGAATCCAATCTGAAAATCTTACTTTGGTCCCTTCCCCCAAGAAATTATGACTCTTTCATATCTTACTCGTGATTTATCCCTCAAATTCCCCGTGACTCCCTCTTCGCTCCACCTTATCCCCCTGCTTGAGCCTCCTTATTTATTTTTATTTTCCTACGTCCTAAATCTCACCTCTATCTCCCCTTTGCTGCGTTCGATCTATCCCCTGTTTTCTCCTGACCGATCCCATGCTGCATTGTGCTCTCGGCCATCATTCTTCAGGTTAACTTCTGTTAATCTTCACCAAGCTCCCTTTTCCCCTTTCAGTCTAGACCCCTGCTCTTTGGAACAGTGCATTAGCAGCCCTTTGTTTTTGCTGCGCACTGGTAAATTAGTCTGGTTATACTCAATGGCGAGAAGCGGAGATTGCTTGCACTGTGTTGATCTCTAGGCAGAAATGGAGCAAATCCGAGCACACCAGAATATCTTGGACACCAAAATCGATACCCATGGTCAAATCACCAAGGAGAAACATGAGGCTGACCTCAATCTCTTTCCTCACAGAGTTTCATCCCTTCAGGAGAAATTCAATGACCTCTCAAATAGATGCAGTCATGTCCAAGAGTCCACTGACATCCTAAAGTACAACCTGGAAAAAAATAACACCCTAGCACCAGCTCAACAAATTTAAGGATTGCAGGTGTTGAAGGCAATCCTGAAGAATCCACTACCCGCCAAATCAGTCATATAAACATTGATTAAGCATGACTTGCAAATTCTGCCTTCTATTGTTTTAGTTTGTTAGAATCTACACTAGTTCGGTATTTCAAAAAAGTTAAGAATGATAGAAGCAAAAGGGATTTTGTTCCTCCTGTTATATTTCCCTACTCTACTTCTCATGCATATCTCCTTGTAACAATGGAGCTTAGTGTCCCCAATCTTTTTTGAATACAAACAACAGCCGATTATGTAAAAAAAAAAAAACACTACTCAATTAAATATATTTAAATAAATGGGACGAGGCTACTAGAAAAGGGAATGTGGTGGTGATATCTATATAGAGTAGTTATACCAAGAAAAATAGAAAAAAAACACGTTACTAGTATATATGTACTTTCTTAGATCTGAAAAGAATGAAATATCAGTATATAGTAGATGAGATATGTAATGAGTGTAATGATATTGTCCAAATATTTTTCATAGATGTTTTTTTGTTAGTGTTAAGTACTAAAAATTCAATAATGTTACCCCATACACCAAATTACTATAGAGAGAGATAACATCCTTTCAGCCCTTTTGAGCTTACAACTGAGATGAATTAAGTATAATAATAAAAGAAGTGATTCCATCCTTAGTTCTAAATGGAAAGATAATACAAAGAGAAATTGAATAAAAGTTGTTATAGGAAGTTCAAGGGAGGTATAACATACTCTAATAAAGAATAAAAACATAGATGTATATATTTTTGTAGCATCAAATTCTTACCTAAGAATGTTGTACGAGAGGAAATACCTGTGCAGGATAGGTACTTATTAAATAAATTAAGAAAGGCGTAAAGATCGACTTTTTCATTATTTATTTGGTAATGAACCTTATATTATAGAATACAAATAGAAAAATGCAAAAACTCACAACCTTACATTCAAGCATATTCAGGAAGCAATGTAGCTCTCCAAAAATAAAAGAAGTAATATTTATAATGTGTTTAATTGTGTAAGGACAGAATTAATCACATAATGTCGAACAAATGCCACAAAGAAACTAAAGAACTAACCATGTATTTGGAATTGTATGGAAAGTAAAAATGTAGAATTGCATGTACTCATGGTGTGCACTACTATTCTATTCTAGAAAGAGATGCAATGGAAGGGAAATGTATACGATATCATTGTCAAAGGCTTGGGTAATTATTATAGGCTAATAAGTCGTAGCAACTGGTACAAGAGCCTTACAATAAAATGTTCCATACAAACAAATTGTTCAAAAGAAATCATGTATACAATAGGAAGAATCATTTAGTAGAAAATGGGATATTGTAAAAAGAACATACCTAGGAGTAGATATATGTATAAATATATAGGTTTGCGTGTGGAGAATAAGATAAGAAAATACTTTATCCTATGGATGAGGGGAATGCAATCCATACATAAAAACACAAGATGTTGTAAGGTATAAAAATACCAATAGAGAATGGATTAACCAGGGATTAAGAACCAATATCTTGTAAATATGGCATAGCACAATACAATAGTCTTCTCCAGCCTATTGAATATTAAACTGGGAAAAACTAAAACAATTCTATCAACAAAATAGATGCTAACAACATAACTGAAGCTCAAGGAAACTAAAAGCACATCGATGTCTTGGACATGTTTGTTTGATAGGATTGATATGATTTATGGAGAAGCTGATAATATATTACAAAGGAATAGATAAATAATATTGTTACCTCCTTGAGTAAGGAAAATCGAGAATGGATTTTGTGGTGGACTGGAAATTCTAGGTTCACATATTTGGATACCCTTAATAACTGGAACAAAGAGTATGATAAATGAAAATTTTAAGTAAGAAAACATGTAAAAATATAGGAAAATTCTTAAAGGGAAATTATAGTGGCCCTGGAGAGGGAAAATAAATCCTTGGTTGAAAATACTTGAAGGATGAAATAGTCCTTGGATACATATATGAAATATAAGAGAATTGATTGATAAGACGATATATTAAGAAAATGTGGACAAACACATATGTGAAAAACTGCAAAATGTGTCATATATACACAAGATTAGAGAGAATGTCACGATAAATTATGGTTCAAGTAAAAAAAATCACGATAACAACATTGTAGGTGGAATAATTGGAGACTATTAAGTTGAAAATAATAATAAGATTGGTATTTTAACTTCCCCAAGGAACTATAGAAACACACAGGAACTCAGAGATAGTGCCGAAAATATGCAAAAATTGTCAGCCTTACATAGAAAGGATCAAAGTAAAAGGACCAAAGATAAAATAACGAGTGAAAACAAGTAATCCCTCAAGAGAAATGGCAAGAGACCCCAACAAGAGCAAAAAATTCATTGCTTGACATCAATATTAAGAATGAAATGGTCTTAAATTTGTATGGGGTTAGAGATGAGTGTTGTTGTTTTGTTTAAAACTTCACAAGTTAGATTTTTATTGAACCTAAATTAGATTTTTATTTATGGTTGAATGATGCAGCCATAACTATGAAGAGAAAACTCCAAACTTAATTTTTTCTAGTTGATGTGTTATTCTAATATATATATTTACACGTGTGTGTATGGAACTATTTGGAATCAATGAAACCAATTATATTAACGTGTTATGTGTGAAGAAAGTTGATACACATAAAAAATAATAATAATAAATGATTGAAGTGGGTGAAGTTCAAAAAGGCATGATTGCAGTTCTGTGAAGCCACATTTAATTATTTTAACTACGATACTTGAATTACCTATGTTGGTTGTATTAATTCTATACTTTTGTGGTTTAACATTTGTGGCTATGAACATGTATGAAACAAGTGGAAAAATAGTGAGGAGGGACTTGGCTAAGTCCACTTTGGGAGTGGGATTAAAAATAATATAACAACAATGAAAGATGCTAAAGACAAGAGGGTGTCATGCACTCTAGTTATGCATGACAAATGCATGTTTGGAATTATGATACAACATGATAGAAATTTATTTGATATGTTAGCTTATTAGTTGCAACATATAGGGAGTATCAAAGTATGTAGCTATATTTTTAACTTTCAATGTTGTAGAATAAACGACCTTAAGAGAAATTGGAAATTTCATGTCTCTAAATCTCATGAAAGAAACATTGGATGAGATCCATATTACTTGAAACACCCTATCATTAAGGGTGCCAAAAAAAGGACCTATTATTATTGTGATGTTACACTAATGTTGTTGACCCTGCTGTGTGCATGTGGATAGCTTTCGTTGGGTGCATGTGCATGATTATTTGGTGAAATGCATGAATGAAAATAGAAAGTACTTGTTTCGTATGTATCAAAGTATTCTAAGGAATAAGCATGAAATGAAGATAAGAGTATCTTTTACTCTCGGACTAAGCCATCGTTCAAAATAAATTGAGGTGGAAACACCTTAGTACTCAAGAGACTCAAGTAGAAATGAAAGAGGAAATGCACGAGATATTTATTTCCATCTTAACAAAAAAATGGAATTTAGGAAACACCGAGGACTATTTTTATAAAAATTAGGGGAAGATGTAACAAACCTATGGCTTTGCTTTTTAAATAGTCACGAGTTTTAGACATTGAACTATAACTGGATTTAATGGTGATGGAAGCCATGATGAGACTTGTGTGATGATATAATTATTTTATTATTATTTCAGTTAATAAATGAATTGCTTGGAAATATTTATGAAATAGCACTAGTGTCTAGAAGACTTATTGTGAGCTTATAAAAAGTTCTTTGGTGGTCAAGTCCGCATGATGGACCTTCCATGAAAGTCTCCTAAAAAATCTCTAGGAAAAAAAAGTTAAAAAGAAATTAAATTAACATAATGGGAGAAAAAGATTGTGGTAATTACTTAATTGGAGATAAATAATAATTCGGGTGGAATAAACCAGTATGGGAGATAAAAATGTACATTAAAGAAAAATAAAAGAATATTTTTAGGAAAAAAAAAAAAAGCTGGTAGACCTTAAAGCAGGATGTTGCTAAAAATATACTGGGAATAAATCATTAGAATGAACCAGCTAGGAATCAAAGGGTTTGTTGATTCTTAAGGCAAGAAGATATTAGATCGGGGGGAACTATTGTAGACATTTCATGGTTGGATGGAACCTTCTCTACTCCTAACTATTTCCTAAGCATTGAATATGGTGAGCTGAAATTATATTTATGTCCTCGTGTTGATTCGAATTGTGAAATGATATTTAATGATAGAATGGAGGAATTGATGCATAACTTCCCTCTATGCACCTAATACAGTTCTTCATGTGTATTCTAGTTGTTCTTTTATATTTTATTGTCATTTGCATGCAAATTTCCATATAAATACATGGAAAATAAAGTTGTCAAAGAGTAATGGCTAGTGATAAGAGTTGTGATGATATATATATATATATATATATATATATATATATATATATATATATATATATATATATATATATATATAGAATTATTCTTTCTTAATTATCAAGGTAAGGTTTAGAGAAATTTTATCTAATTCTATAATTTGTGCATTTCTATGGGGGTAGTAAATATTCTATAAAGTATACTACAGGTCAAAAGTAAAAAAAATAAAAAATTGTAGTATTTATTCTACTAATTCAAGAATATGACCAGATTTCATTTAAGTTCCACAAATGGCACATCTCTAAAATGGAATAAGAATTAAAAAAAAAAAAAATCATTTGGTAGGGAACCATGGAGTATCTATGTTACCCCCATTTAGTAAATAAATGCATATAGTACTATGAACCATTATCTATATGTATTTATGTAATGAAATTTCATGCTTCCCCTAAGTTTGCTAATTGATTATACAAAATATAGACTCTGAAAGTCTCATAAGTTTCATAATAAAGACATGGATACTAGAAGTGACAATATAGGAATAAGGAGTTAAAAATTATTAATAAGCACGATAAGGTTAAAATATGAGCTATGGAAACCAAATTAGTAAGTTTTAGTACCACAAATATCTACACAATATGTTAAAAATGAATGGATATGTTATATTTACACAAGTAGATAAAATCAAAGAATGGTCATACAAACTGGCAGTCATAGTAGTAAAAATATATATGAATAAAAGGAGCAGATAGCTTATACCTTTAGTGGACTAAGTATAATATAGAAGAATTCTACCATAGGTCCTTTCTGTAAATATTATGTGTGGATAACTAAATCGATGTGGTTGAATGCAATAGCCTAATAAATAGGGGATCAATATAATATAGAACTACAATCAAGGTAGTTATTAATATAAATATACACAGAAAAAAAGGATTTACATAAAATTGGATGTTAAATGATAAGAAAGCATGGTAATATTTAATTTCAATTTACATGCACATTATACATATTCTATAGAAAAATTGGGAAGGTCTATAGATATTCAAGAACTTAGAATTATAGCCATGCAGCAAGTCATTGTAACTATAATCATGAGTGGGTAAACCCTTTGACAAAAAACAGAAGTAGAAAAAAACCCATATGTACAAGGTAGGCGTAAATCCTGAGTGAAAAAGGAGTATGAAATCTCTTAATTATAGATCCATTAGAAACAACTGTATTAAGGGTCGGAAAATATGTTAAATGAAAAATATGATCAAGCCTTCATTTAAAGAGAAGAGAAACCTCATAGGGTTTAAAATTGACCTAAATTTGTACAATTATGAGAAAAATAACGATGGAAATTCATTTCTAATCATGGGGACATGCTACTATAGAGTGGATGGGAGGTGATTAAAATCATGGAAGCTGACCTATGAGCCATCGTAAAATAATTTAAGTCAACCTTGAACATGAATATGACCCTTGAGGTATACGAAATAAATGATTTGTTTTTCTTGAAACCATACATGTACACATAACAAGCGAAGAGAGACGGGAAAGGAGAAAAATAAAGTAAACAAATTTAAAATAATAATTTTGAAGGGCTTTTGGGAATCTATACTTATCTATGAAAAATAGGATAAACATCCCTCATTCAACGCTACCAATATATAAGAATATGCATTAACATATAAAGGAATAATAAAAGGTTTTCCACAAGATCTCGTGAAAGAAAATGTTTCTTACCGTATCGTAATAAGAATATAGGCGCCAGAGAAAAGAAAACGAACTCGCGAACGCTAAGGATTGAATGAGAGAAACCCTATGAAATTTGAATAAGCACATAAACATATGTGGTTATCTATTAATATGTAGAAAAGATGACCATGGGAGACACGCTATTCCTAATCGAAGGATCAAAAAACCAATCCAAGGAAAATGTATACACTGTGAACCTTATGCAAGGTTAAAATAATGAAGTCATAAGGATATATATATATCACCTGGTAAAAAAATTTATTTGTTGCTAGTCAAGCATTGAATTAGAAATGGAGATATTTCCATACCCTGCAAACAAGGATGAAATTCACTTTAATACTTGATAGATGAAAATGTTCATAACTAAACATAAATCCACTCTAGGATTTGATCAAGTACCTCAGGTGGTTAGAAATATATTCAAAACCATTTGAAATTAAAGGATCAAAGTACTACCTAGTAGCGAATTGTAAAATATTCCTACAATAAGAACAAACCAGGGAAAAAAATTAGAATACATGTACCATTAGGATCTCTAGGTATAAAAAAACAAATAATGGTTATAAGCCAGAACATCACCTCGCTAGGTTATAGAGCAACAACACGGCCATGTATGCCAAATAAATATAATGAAATGGGAGTGTGAATTGAGGTTAGGGTTTTGGAATAAACTTGACCAAATGTCTACTATCTAAATTAAAAACCTCAAGTCAAACCAATGATGGGAAATTGTACCTAAGTTTGAGATGGTCATATGGAGTGAGTACAGTGTCGGTCTTTCATAGCATGATCCTAAAGCTAGGTGTAGTATGGTCTATCTCCCATATAGCATAACCAATCTACTTTTTTAAAGTTACAATGAAAATATCAGATAAGGGGATATGAAAACCATGGTATGGTTGAATTCATCACTTGAATGGTTACATATAAATATGGTGTAGTGTTATTAATAATATGTATAACACGTGATATGAGTGAAAGATATTAATACACTTAAACTACTAATGTTTTGCAATAAGGTATTAATAATTGAAATAATAAAGATTTACTTAGAATTGGAACTTGTAACAAAACATCATAGCCAAAGCAAGGGTGGTATGTAAGGATACATAAGTGATCCATCTCTCTAGAAGTGCAAGAACATCAATTTGAGAATTATGAAAAGGGAACAGGAGCAAGTAAGGTTAGTCTTATTTTACAAGGATAGAAAACGAGGAACCGAATTGACATATGAGACCGAAAGATATTAATACACTTAAACTACTAATGTTTTGCAATAAGGTATTAATAATTGAAATAATAAAGATTTACTTAGAATTGGAACTTGTAACAAAACATCATAGCCAAAGCAAGGGTGGTATGTAAGGATACATAAGTGATCCATCTCTCTAGAAGTGCAAGAACATCAATTTGAGAATTATGAAAAGGGAACAGGAGCAAGTAAGGTTAGTCTTATTTTACAAGGATAGAAAACGAGGAACCGAATTGACATATGAGACCAATAACATTATGCTAAATAATAATACAACAATGGTTCATTATAATATATTCCATTGAATCGTTAGTGGTAAAAGGTAATGTTCAAAATTCAAGATAGATCATACCTTGATCAACTAAAAGTCTTGAACTGCACGAGTAATGTCACGTATTGGAAAAACGATGACATGAATTAGAAGTATGTACAATTATAGCAATTTAAAAAGGAAATATAGTAATGGAGGAAAAAAAGAATGGAATAATTATACCTATTAAATTTTATGTGGCATAAATATAACATAGTGGTAAACGTAAGCCATATTTTGATGTTCGGAAATGAGAGGACAAAATATTATATCACTATACACATATATTTATGTATCTAAATAAGAGTTAACAAATGAAATCATTATAAATGTATGAAAATAAACTAGTTATTGAAGTAAATAAACTAGTTAATGGTGAATGCCAGGAGGAGACATTAATGGTAGGCAAGAGCTTTGCAGTGAAATTTGAAAAAAGAAAAAAAATTATCTTGAAATTAGAGAGGAGTGTTGCAGTATTGGAATGGAGAGTAGAGATGTTACACTGACAATGAACTGAATCCACTAGTTCCCCACCAAGCTAAGACACACTTACCAGAGAATTTACCACCTCATTAGTCCTTGAGTGGTTTATTTTTATAAGTTTTTCCTTCCCTAACAGATTTTATCAACATCCTCCTTTTGTTTCTGCCAACCCAGTTTCCTAGGCCTTTTGTTTTGTGATTTTTTCTTTTTATTTTTCGAAAAAGGTTCTTTTCCTTTTTCCTTAAAACTTGCCTTTCTCACCTGCAACGCTTTAATTCACCCAACTTAGTATCTTTCTCTAACTAAGTGATGTAATATATCTTTCTCTCCCATCATTTTAAATCCTATTTATTTCCTCGTAGGGATTTTTAGGATATATTTAAGGGAATAATTATCTTTAATTTAACCACCAATATTTGTTAACAACCTGGAAAGAATCGTATAACTCTATTGCTTATTTCCGAAGAAATTTCCCACATTTTATTTATTAATAAAAGCCTATTAATTACATCACAATAATTTTATTGATCAAATGAGTTCCAAGTCTAACATGGCTTCCCCAACCATCAGATATAAAAATAGTTCATATCTAAAAGTCGTAACTCATAATTATGAACAAAAACAGAGGGGTATTACATTGATTGTGAAATGAGTTATGGTTCTTGGGGATGTGGTATTGATAATACATAATATTTTCTCCTCATATAGTGATAATGGCTTTTTAAAAATTCATAATATACATGGTAAAATTTTATTGTAAGTATTGATCTTTTATATCCTTATTAATTAAATTTAAATATGGTTACAAAATATGATTATCAGTCCCTTCCAAGGTAGGAGGCTAGCAATTGATTTTTCTATCGTCCATTATTAGTTTAGAATTGACCAATGCAACTTATAATGTTTAACTTTAAAAAATAAATATTTATGTTTTAATATTATTTAAAAAACTATTTTTCAAATATTTGATTCAACCATAACTTGAAGGTCTTATTGTAGCATTTTCATATTATAATTTTATATAGATAACTGCATCACATATTTGTGTATAAAATCCTGTAGATTCAAAATCTCATACAATTTACTAAAGCACAAGACAAGAATCTACTTCTACTTTCAACCAGCGAAAGCCAATAGATCGATGAAAACAATATAACAAGAAGAAGATAAATCAATTGCACATAACACAAGATGTATCTGGGGAAATCCACTGCTCAAAACCTCTCTATCTGTATTGCATATATCATAAATATGAGTGAAGATACAAAGCTTGTTATCATTAGAACAATTACGCACAAGTATTCTCAACTCTCTCAGTTGACACGTTAGCACTTGGTCAACACCTAGCCAATTCTGCAGCTCTCCAATCCCATAATCTCTTTCATAATGCCTAGGATGAATAGCCCATATTTAAAGGGAATTCATGCTTCCATAACTGCACAATCCAAACATCGGATCAATCTATGATGCATGCATGATATTTACACTCCAGTAAATAATAGAGCTAATAGTACATTGTCCCTGCAGTCTCGTCTCAACTGGGTCTTTCTCATAATCGACATGCATGAGTTTCTGATTAGGGAATCTTCAGTTAACTAGAGTAGCACTAGTGGATGCATTAGTGCACTAACTAAAAGTCAGTCGTTTATTAGTTCCACAACTAGTTTGGAACTAATTTAACTGACCTTAACTCAATAAGCTAAGTGATCTAATTTCCAACTCAATTTAAACTCATACTGGACCCCTAAAACTGAGGGAGAACATATACATGACTTCAGAAAGGCTTCCAACTCAAAATTCCTAAGCTAATTAAACTTAATTAACTATTTACAAGCTGTTATGAGAACAAAATTCAATTGAAATGGCTTGGGAGGTTGATACATGACAGAGCGAGAATGGACAAGTTGCAAGCGTTTTGAACTTACATGGACGTAGGTTAGGGTTTTATCCTTCTCACCCTGCATACTAAATCAACCGATGACTTTCTCGTGGTCACCCTAGGAGCCCTCACCCCTCCCTATTTTACTCTCCTATCTAGCAGCTGGCGCGGTCCCTGCTTTTGTATCACGGGTTGTCAACGATCGGCAGTATTGAAATGGACTTGGTCAACTATATGGAGGACCCTTTTTCCTCGATCCCCATCTGGATGACCACACCTCCACTGATTTTGGAAGAGTCGTTTTCCAATCCCCATGCATCCCTTGACGGTTAACCTCTTGCAGTTACCATGTCTTTTTCATCGAAGCCTAGCTCCTCTTGTCCGGTTCATTCCCTGGTTGATTTCTCCCCTCTAGATGGATTCAAACTACCCTATCCCCTCTTCGACATCCCTACACTTCCTAACCTCTTGCATTGGTTATTACTCCCCTTAAATAGCTCAAACAAAGGAAATAACCAAACAAAATGTCGATGACCCCTGTTTCAGAAAACTGAAATTTAATAATGCAATAGTATCACAGTGTAAGGATTGAGTGACTGGCCAAGCTTCAACATAAATCCGACGACCATCTCAAACAGCCAAGCTACCCAAATCAATAAATTACATCCGACAATAAACAAAGACCGAAGGAAATTCCTCATTTTGCAAGACGCCACAGGGTTTCATGGCAGAACCAACCTATTTACAGAAGGCGAGCTTCTCGGTTAGAAAGCCCCATGAGCCTGTGCTTCTAGAAATACGTATGATAGAGGGTTTTACTTGCAAAGTCAAGCCAAAGGTTAAACCTTTTGAAATTCATAAACATTACTAAAACATAAGAAAGTCAAATACTTCAAACTCTTGTCTTACCTATGAAGCAACCGTATCATGCGAGAGAGAAATGAATACCTATAGTCACCATTCAAAAGTTAATACCATGCCTCTACACAGATAATGAGAAATAGAGGAATTCCCATTTGAAAACTCTAAAATCCTTACCTCTACGCGAGGACCATCCTCTTGCCTCGCAACTATGATGGCAGAAATGAAGTAGCAGTTGGGAAACATGCCTCCATCAAAGGTAATAAATCAGAAGTATTCGATTCAGGCGGCGAATCGAAACTCGAATGAAGAGTGTGGACAGAAAATGCATACCAATCATACCAACGTATTCGCCAGAGAATGACAGAACGTGGACGGTGTGAAAAAAGTGCAGAGCCGCATTACACAGAAACCATCACGCCCAAATGAGAAATGAACAGCAGAGGGAGACAAAGGTAGGGCAAAGGTTTAGCAGGAAGCCCATAAGCCATTGGATTCTTACACCCAAATCCTATGGTGGAATGCATTCCATAGTTAATACCTAGCCTTCTGGTAGCAGGACGAACTGACAACATTTAAGACGAGGCATCGGTGGTAGCGTACCCATAGACTACCTCCTCAGTGGTGTAATGCCACGGGAATCATGGTACTGCCTTGTGGGGCAAATCCATTCAATGGCTCATAATGTCATCGGATAGCCATAACTCAAAACTCAATTAATATTTCCAGTTAGAATCTATAACATTTGAATGCTATGCGTATGACATTAATCAGATTATCGAATTTACACGGAATATGGTAAATATACAACAAATTACATTAATGCAATAATACAAAAGTTTTTTTTTTTTTTACTATGATAGCGATAAGTGTTACAAATGGTATCAGATCCCAAGCTCACACACTAAGACTTGTAGGATAGATGAATACACATTTAATTAAGTTACAATATATATATATATATATATATATGCAAAAAACAACTGAGTATGGTGAATGTCAACACAGAGAAAGAGGTCAGCGCCAAAGAATAGAAATGTAGAGGAGCCCCCGATTATCAAACCAGTCGGATGTGCCTTATGTAGAGGCCAACCCAGATATATGGATATAGCTCGAAGAAGAATCCTGACAGGCCAATGTTGCCCTGCTTGAGATTGTGCAACAACTACGTGTAGAAATGATGAAATTGAGGATGGGCAATGAACGACTGAGGCATTAAAAGGAAAAGATCCTCGAAAGCCTATCTGACCAACGTAATCAACAAGGGCCAGACCCCAGTGTGGAGGATAGGGAGAAGACCCCAACAACCCATCATGGTGAAGAAAATGCAGAATCAGCAGAGGGACATAAGGAGGATGAAGAGGGTCGTTCAGATAATGTTTTTGACCAAGGAAATTCCAAAAGACATAAAATGGAATTACAAGGTGAGTTAAAAAAATAAAACCATCACTTTTCAAAGGAGAATCTGAAGAGGCATCGTAAGCATGGCTAATCAACATGGGTAAATATTTTTTAGATATACGAATATACTAACAAACTCAAAGCATGGTTGGCAATGTACTAGTTAAGGGGAAAGGCCACCCTCTGGTGGGAAAGAAATTTCTGTTATTAATCGATCATAGCATCATAGCAAATTTCTTTAACTAGTCTAACTTAAATGCTCGACAAGCCAGGTGTACCACATTCCTGAGTGAATTCGACTTCGAAATGAAGTACCTTAAGGGAAAAGAGAATCGAGTGGCCGATGCGTTGAGCAGGAAAATGCATTACGTCTATGAAATAAAATTTAGTCAAATACAATGTAACCTCACTGAAATCATCAGAGAAGCACCCCTTAAACACCTAGAATATGCATTCCTTTGGCAGCAAGCATTGGAAGATTGAGAGAGAGGGAAACAATCTGATTATGTTATAAAACCTGACAAATTGTTAACATTCAAAAGCATGATATATGTACGCAACCAAACTTCTGTCAAACAATTCTTATTGGATGAATTTCATAGGAAGCCATATGCCACTCATTCAGAATACCAGAAACTTCTGTTAGCCATCAGGAAAAGTTATTTTTGGCCAGGTTTAAGGAAGGATGTTTCAGAATACTTATCAAAGTGTTTAGAGTGTCAGCTAGTGAAAGCAAAGCATCAAAATCTGGCTGGTCTATTACAGCCATTACCCATTCCCCAGTGGAAATGAGAGACGATCACTCTAGACTTCATCACAGGATTACCTCGCACTATGAAACAACATGACTCAATTATGGTAGTAGTGGAAATGTTAAGCAAAACTTCCCATTTCATACCTGTGTAATCCACCTACAAGACTGAAGAAATCACAGATATATTCATGAGGGAAATTTTCTGGTTACACAGGATACCCAGGGTAGTAATTTCTGACAGATATGTAAAATTTACATCCACATTTTGGAAAAACCTCTTTACTAGGTTAGGCACTTAGATTCAATTCAGTACTGCCTACCATCCACAGACGGATGTCAAGAAAGAGCGAATGAATCAAGTTTTGGAGGACATGTTGAGGATGTTCGTAATGCAACAACCACACAAGTGGGAGGACTACCTCCACCTAGTAGAGTTCGCTTATAATAATGGTCATCATGGATCATTGGGCATGAGCCCTTTTGAGGTGTTGTATGGAAGAAAGTGTCGGCACCTACATATTGGACTAATCCAGTTAATAAGTTAGCATTGGGTCCTGATATGTTAGCTGGAATGGAGGCTACAGTTAAAAAGGTCTGCCAGAACTTAAAAGCTGCTCAAGATAGGCAAAATATTTATGCAGATAAGAAATGTACTCATAAAGAATTTCAATTGCGGGATAATGTGTATTTGAAAGTTAAAAACTTAAAAAGTACTTTATAGTGGAAGGGTTGCGCCAAATTGGCACCCCGGTATTGTGGACCATTCAAAATATTGGAAGGGATTGGATCAGTGGCATACAAATTAGCACTCCCCGGCCACATCTGAGTCCACAATGTCTTCCATGTCTCCTTGCTAAAAAAATATGTGTACAATCCTCAACATATAATTAACTGGGAAAATATACAGGTAATAAAACAATTGAATAGGTAACATTGAATTGTTGTTTTGGTACAATTCTGATAGCAAATTGTAAATTGTGCAGGTCGAACCAGAGGGAGAGTTTCTGGTAGAACCTCTTCGTATTCTCGATCGAAGAGAAACCACCTTGCAGAAGCGAGCCATCACCCAGGTTAAAGTGCAATGGAAGCACTTTGGCCCGGAAGAGGCTACTTGGGAAGAAGAGGAGACTATGTAGAAAGCCTATCCGGCATTATTTTCTTAAAAGAACACCAGAGACGGTGTTCCTCATAAGGGGGGGAAGTTGTAACACCCTATGCTGCACAAACATTTATTTTTCTTACCAAGTTTTACATATTACTTCAAAAACTTTTACTTTGCTTAACACAGTTTGTTAAAGGATTAAGGTTGGAAAGCCATAACATTTTGTTATTTTGTTATTAAGGAATTTAAACAGTTTGTTAAAAGAACTAAATGAAACAATTACATAACTCCTTAGATAGTTAGAGACAGTTTCCCATCTTTCCTCCCCAAAAAGGGAAAAGAATAGGAAAGAAGGGGACACATAAAGGGAGGGAGAGGCTGCTCAGATTTTTCCTTGAGCTGGGTACAAGTAACCAGTGGGAAAGAAATCTATGGCTAACAATTGAACTAGTATGTGACTTGAGATTGGACTGTAGACCTGAAGCCAAAGATACCAGACTGTAATCACCCAGTAACTGTCAAGAGCGGGAAGTGCTAGGAGGGGGAATCTGGACGTAATTTCTAGGTCTGTGGCTGGGTGGTGAGACCTTCCAGAAAATAGAAAGTATCTATATATTTCTAAACAGACAGAAACAGATAAGTGAGAAACTCCATGCTTATTATTCATTCCTAGAAAAGTATTACTTTAACCAAGAACGAACGATTATCATCATAACTATATTATCAAGTCTATTCTGTTGTTTAAAGATTAGATATGTAGTAAGTAGACTCTATCATTTATTATGGTTAAGTTTTCATGATTAATGCAAAGTATTGATACTATCCTATTATATAAATGACTAGGAACATATACTGTCAATTTTATTACTAGTTCGATCTGCTTACTCATATGTTTTATAGGATACATAACTCTATACAGTTCCAAGAAATTATACAAAAAACCATTTCAAAACTTGAGTAAGATAATTATTTTACCCTCAACTCTGAGATAATAGCAGCAACGATAGTTTAAGAATTATAAAAGAAAAATGACAATCGATAACAAAGATATAAATCATTTTAAAACAATGCATGAGAACTATATCTTTAACATTGGTCATTATTTAAATGCATTCAAATATGAAGTGCGATAGGCAACCTGAAACTCACAAAACTCTTCTTGTTATTAACCATTAACTTATCGGCTGGAAAACATTTGAAACCATGACAGAATAGATAGGGTCCACCTTGGCCCTTAGCCAATTCCAGAATAAAGGATCGAGAGCCAACTAGCTCATAATAATGGAATTTAAATTAATAAATTCAG